>JBAKBP010031703.1:0-24116 GCA_037953745.1 Lithodes maja
ATATGTTTTGTTTTCTTCTTCTTACAAGATCTCTGTCTAATATTATAAATTTAGTATCAGCTTAGTATCAGCGGTGGTTGTAGAACTTTCCACTAATTGAATATACCGATGTTTCCATATTTTCAATACACGTGAGGGGCCTTATAAAGTCACGGGTAAAAGTTGAATATAATATGATTTTATGAAAGTGGGACATCGTTTTTGTCTGCGGATGTCGAGGAAGCCAACACGTAGTCCTATATCTTCGCCCATCACCCATTCATAAATCGGTGGCTATAATCTGAACATCACCAATGAAGCCAATTATCCACTCATAGGAAGCGGTCCATCAGCACCTAGAGGAAGCACCACTCACGGCGATCTGCATCAACGGATCGCATAATTAAGTTCTATAAATCAGAGTCTCCAAGCATGAGGTGTAGGGTTAATTTATTGGAACTGGGTTAGATCGCGTTATACAGTTTTACGTAAGTTCTGTTGTTCGTGATGTTATGAATGGACGCAATGATAGTACTGTTTGAATGTTTTTTTTTGTCTATGTGGATGAGGGAGACAAAAGGCAATACTGCCTGTGACCGGTGCCTCCCCGAGAGTTGAAAGAGTGACAGGGCCAAAGTCAATGAATTACGACGGGAGTATGTTGTGCAGTTGTGAAATGTTCTAAGCATTGATATTATTTATATAAACAAATTACATTCGTTAGTTAATCATGCTATCTTTACTTCTATATATGAAATCATGGGATGGAAACAAACATCGTGTAGGCTTCTCTACATATGGTGACAACAGCTCCTCACACACAAATACACACAGTAATGTTCCCATTGTCTATATTTACTTTGCCATCTGGGTTGCATACGAACATCCCTAACGTAAACACACAAACAACCTTTTAAGGGGGGACGGGCCGGTTTTCTGGACCACTTTCTCCCTCATGTTTAGCCCCATTAGTTTTCAGATGATAAGATGTTTGCCCCATTAGTTAGTCAATTTTAAGACCTTTCGTCCCATTTCTTCGTCAATATTTAGACCTTTCGTGCTATTTAGGTGTCGATTGTTTTCTCCTGGCGAACGATAGTGAGCCTGTAATGTTGGAAAAACCGGCCTTTGGCCGGCACATATTTCTACCGAAAAATGTACAAATTAATCTAGACGGGGGATCTAATGGATGTATTTTTTAAATTTGATGGATGTCTAGGGAGGAAACTAGAAAAATAACGAATACATGCAAAAATCGGCCCATAAAGTGAACCCCCCCCCCCCCCCCCCCCCCCCCCCTTAAGTCATTTTTGTTTTTCGGGCAATTGTAGTTAGGCAGCTTCAAAGTCTAAGCTGTATCACAATTCAGCCAACTAACATAATCTACGCCAAGTCTACTCTCCAATACCAATGCAAAGGAGCGCTGAAATATTGCCTGAAAATAATGTATATACTCATCGACAATGGACGGCAGTAGCGATCGTGTGACAGTGGCTTAACCCATTCAGCACCAGCGACAGCGTTTGCTTAATATACTGGCAACTACTTGACGATTTTATTTAGCTTAGGAAGGACGTCTACCCATTAAAAGGCTACAGACTATCTCAATCCTGTTAGCTACCACATAAAGTTCCTAAGCTTTATAAAAATAATCTAAATGTAGGTAAAGACAAAACATTTCGTAATATCCCCAACCCACTATATAAAAGACGTCACCGGTACGGAAAGGGTTAAGAGGAGGATGGGGTGGGGATGGCCAGACTCCGGATGAATTAATTATGCTGTTCGGTTATTAGCCCTCGGGAACCCCATGGACCCGAACACTACAACCATTATCAACGTCAAGCACTGCTTCATGGGAGAGGGACGGATTTTGATAATTGTATAAATATTTTAATATTCTACATATTTATTAGATTATTATTATTATTATTAGTTCATTTTTAGCAGTTTTCTTGACCTTGCTCCCTCTGTAGACTTCGTTCAGGACTTAACAATCAGCTTATCAAATATTCGGCTTCCCAGACTTCCCTTCAAGCTTCACCAAACCGCCCCTCAGACCCTCCTTCAACCTACATTTGTACAATTATCGATAGATATATTAAGTATTCTAAAATGCAGAGTCGCTATCGCTTGGCAGGAAAAAAGTCATGAGGGATGGAGGGAGGTTTGGTAAGGTAGAGAAGACTGAACTACTGAAGGAATTTTAATGTGCCTTTTGTATCTCATCCTTGCTACTCTAAGCCCACTCACTATTAACACTAACATTACATACACAAAAGGAAATTGGACAACTGGAGGCATGAGAACCAGACCTGTTCCTTGGCAACCTCAGTCTTATGAGAAACAGTAGTACCAGAACATTTGGGATTTTTCTCATTGCAATTTATTCGCAATTCTAAAGTAATACAGTAAGTGTGAGTTAGAGCTGTTAATTATTACTGATCACAAGGGTACAGTTAAATAACTTGATTAGGGTACAGCAAATTATATAGTTAATTAAACCCCTATTGTATATAGACAATTGAAATTGCAAGGCATTCCTATTATGAGCTTCAGGTTATAAACTTTTATATGAACACATGATGCATCAATAGTTATCTGCATGCCATTTAAATATACTCCGATTTTAATTCTGGTGGCATGTGTATACCAAAACAAGTGAACTCTGGAACCCTCTCTCTCAATAACCAGGCATTTTGACCCCAACGTCCCTTGAATTTAGCTCTCTGTCACTCTTTTGGCTTTGAGGGAGACACTCGGATAGGCAACCTGCCTTATGTCTCCTACATACAATAGGAAAAAAAGACAAACACACTGGATACCTCAGGAGTAAAAGGTCAACGATACAAATAATAGAAGTCCACTAAGTTACCAAAAAGCGCTCGATTCATTCTAGTCTATTTGCTTGAATTCCAAATATTGTAGGTCTTCACGGTAAGAAGCTGACCGATCTCTATTTGGCAAAGTTTCTCTATTGGTAAGTCCAGGCCAGGCAGGAAGGAGGATACACTGATTCCGGTCTAAAGGGTAGTGTTTTTTGTTGGTCTATTTATGTATAATATTATATGTATATTATATGTATATATATATATATATATATATATATATATATATATATATATATACTATATATATATATATATATATTCTAGTAACCTCCCTAGACCTCTATCAAGCTTTAAAATACACCTCCAAGACTCCCCCCCCCCACCCTCCCTTCAAGATAAAACAGCGAATAGACTATAGTCTCTCACACGTCAACCAGCAAACCACTTGAACCGGTAGATCTCAACCAAAAAGTCAACCAGGGCCGATTACAATCCTACCATCAACTACCCTACCCCTAACCTAACAGTACTGGTTGAATTATATGTACTGGTTGAAATGGTCTACTGATTGGATGAGATTTACTGGCTGAAATGGTCTACAGGATGAGTGACCTAACAGTAGTGGCTGGATGAGATGTAGTGGTTGAAATGGTCTACTGGTTGAGTGGTCCGGTCGTCACCCCCCCCCCCCCCCCACTCCTAGCCTCAACAAGCGGGGTGTGACGGAAGCGTGTGTCAGGTTGACGAGCCATTAAGACGTGTGTTAGGAGAGGAGTAGCAAAAGACCGAAATACAGTAATTTATTGTCTTTACCATTTTAATGCCCACAGATCCTTCCCAAACTGTACACAATCGCCTAATGATAGCCAGCATATAGTCAAAATGCGTCATAATCCTCAAGAGTAGAATTACCAGCTGAAATAGTCGTAGTATATTTATGAACACACAAAAACAAATTCATCATACTTTCCATCCATCAGAAACCTACATTATTTTTATTGCATTTCATTTGTATATCAATATTTACGGCTCCAACTTACTCTTAGCCTAACACTCGCAAGCGGTCAATTAATCACAATACTGTCTCATATAAAACATGCATCCTCCAATTATCTATTCTCAAATCAACCACTCTTTCAATTCCCTTTCTCCTCATCCGAAACACCCCCCACAATCAAAGACAGCATACGATGATTATCTCACCTTGCAATCAACCATCTCGACTAACCACCTTACCCTCAAATCAACCAACTGGCTCTCAATGAACCACTCACGAATGTCAAAGCGGAAGATATCAATTGAATGGAACGCGACGAGATGAGAATGATGAGATGGATGTGTGGTGCCAAACTGCAAGATAGGATATCAGTGAAGAGCTGAGGAGAAGGTTAAGAAACAAGAATAACAGTGATGAGATGCGTACTAGCAGCTTGTATGTATGTATGTATGTATGTATGTATGTATGTAAATCACCTATCTCTCAATCAACCCATCTCAAATCAACCACTGCCAGCTTCATTGGGCCCACAGCAAGGAAGGTATATACTGCTCCCCTCTGAGGTTGGGTGGGTGGGAATGTCAGCTTCCGGTAAAGAGCAGGTGGAAGCAAGGGCGTGACCGGTTTCTTCCACCGCTCGTCCGTCCTGGTGTAAGAGGGAGAGGGAGAGAGAGAGACAAAGACCATGGCAGGTAGAAGGAGACACCCGTGAGCAGAACAGCGAGAGAAAGAACATAAGACATAAGAAGGAAGAGGGAAAACAGTTCAATTCGACGATATAAAGATCAGGTTTATACTAAATGGTAAATTAATCTACTGTAGGGTCAAGAAACAATTGTTTATCAATATACAAAACAATTTATCTATAATAAATTAAATTGATACAAAATCACATTTACTCTCATAACCTGTCCAATTGTCCATGTCATACTGTGCTGCAATTTATATTTTTGTATTCTCATACAATTCAACCCGACATAATAATTGCAAATTGCAAATTGTATTCAATAAAACGTAATGTCTTAATGTCCACCTTTGTTTACTCGCCCAGTTCTGTCTCATATGTTTCTCATTCAATTATCTCTACGTCGAAAAATAAGTCGCATCGAGTGAAACGTAAAGTCATCTGTAAGTACTGTCCTGTAACTTCATTACTGTCGCAAACAGTCTACGTCGCACCTTCCTGGTTCCATTGTTTTCTAATCATAGCACTCATCCTAAAAGAAAGACTTCGTAGGCATCGCATTAACCCCTTCTGTACCGCTGACGTCTTCGTAATTATATTTATGAAGGGCCGAAGTGATTCAGGTGATTTGTCGAGATAGTATTTACCCCTTTTCAGTTCTGGAAGTATATTAAAAACTAAAGAAAAACAAATAAAAATAATAATAATAATAAATAAATAAATATATAGACAAAACAATAACCACTACCCCTTAACTGAAATAAACTCCAATTATATCAACCATTTCACTGTCACAACCTGTCCCCTCTATTTCACTGTCACAACCTGTCCCCTCTATTTCACTGTCACAACCTGTCCCCTCTATTTACGCTACGATTGTGTCTCCTCTGTTTCTCCCTCCTACAACTCCACCCTCAATCATTTACCTTCATTGATGCTGCATTCAGTCAGGGGGGACTGACCGTTTGTTTGGTCTGTCTATTAATTCATTTATTCATATATTTTTTAAGTTTCCTCCCTAGACCTCCATCAAGCTTAGAAAAACACTCCCTAAACCCACTTTCAAGATAAATTTGTACATTTTTCGGTAGAAAAATGTCCCGGCTATCGCTCGCCAGAAACAAATCGACACCTAAATGGCTTGAAAGGTCTTAACATTGACAACGAAATGGGGCGAAAGGTGTTAAAATCGCCAAACTAATGGGCCGAACGTCTTATAATCTCAAAACTAGTGGGGCTAAACATTAGGGAGAAGGGGATCCAGAAAAACGGTCTGCGTCCCCTTAACTGAAACGCACTCTTAATATAACAACTATCTTACTGTCACAACCTGTCCACCTCTAGTTGCTCTACAATTCTGTCTCATGTGTTTCTTCCTCATACAACTCCGTCCCCCGTCTCTCAAGGCCCCATTGACGGGCCTTCTGTCAATCTCCATCGAATATCACTATCTGTCAGTCCCGGCACCTCGTTTTCTATACCACCACCTCCCTCTACCTACCACTCCTTGCCCTACTGAACTGCGGAGAGTAATATATCATATATATTTTTAAATGTTAGGGGCTGGTCCTGTCCAGAGTGAGGTTTGGCATCCTCTACTCAACCTTAGACGTTTCTGTCTGTCTCTTTTTCCTGTACTACTTTTCCTACTTCGAGGGCGGGAGGCTAGGAATACTCCTCCCCATGTAAAATTCACGTATTGGACGAGACATAGAAAAGGGCTAGGGAACGCGAAAGTGGTCCCAGACTCTTAAGAATTGGAACTTTAATTGTTGTTTCTGTTCGGGCTCTGTCTCGAGTCGGCCACCCCCAGCTATAGGGTATTGTGCCTGAGTATATATTATACATACATACATATACAAAAAAATACTAAATGCAATTAATTTTAATTAACACTTATACTGTATATCACTATACCTAATCAGTGGACCTCATTTAAGTTATACTGATTCATGTATCTATATCAATTATATTTGTCCATGATATATTATTAATATGCTTAAGTCATGCCCATCTATCGAGTTACTGATAGTTTCGACCTCCTCTATTAATAATGACTACATAATATAACTAGTCTCGAAATGGAGAAGTTCTAATTTCACTCTTTTTCCTGAAGTTTCTGGCCTCCACCGCCCCATCACCTTTCCCCTTCTACCTCGGTGTGTCTTCCTTCTCCACACTTACTCCTCATTCCCGGTCATTCCTTCACACTCCTTGCTCTCACTCTCCACATTTCTCCATTCCCTCTCACTCCTTTCCATTCCCTCTCCACTCCTCTCCATTCCCTCTCGCTGGTTTTCATTCCCTCTCCCTCCACTCCTCCTCCCTCTCACATCTTGCCTCAAAACCCTTCTCATCCCTCTCTCCTCCTTCCTTCTCACGCCACTCCCTACCCTCCCTCTCACTCCTCTAACCCCCCCCCCCCTCTCTTTTACTCTCACTCTCTCTCTCTCCCTCTCCCCCCCCTCTCTCTCTCTCTCTCTCTCTCTCTCTCTCTCTCTCTCTCTCTCTCTCTCTCTCTCTCTCTCTCTCTCTCTCTCTCTATCTATCTATCTATCATATATGTAAAATGTTACCATGTAACCTTTTATGAAAAGAATTAACTAACTAACTAACTAACTAACTATCCATCTATCTATCTATCCATCTATCTATCTATATCCTCTCTCTCTCTCTCTCTCTCTCTCTCTCTCTCTCTCTCTCCCCCCATCACAAACGGCTGACAGCGGCGGACGAGGCTGCTACAGTCCCGCGTCTGACACACCTGCTCAAATAAAGCAAAAATACCTGACAGTGAGCGCGCTGCCATCTGGTTCGCGTCTGACAGGTGACACTCCTATGACACTTGGCACCGGGTATGACAGACGCACCCGACGGCACCTCCACCTCAAAGGGAGGAGGAGGAAGAGGAAGATATGAGAGGAGATATGGGGAGGAAGAAGATGAGGAGGAGGAAGATATGGAGAAGAAGCAAATAGGAGGAGAAAGATATTGGAAGGAAGTAGAGAGGAGGAGGAGGAGGGAGATAAGAGGAGGAGGAAGATTTGGAGAAGAGGAGGAAGAGGAAGATGTGAGGAGGAAGAAGGTAAGAAGAGGAAGATACGAGGAGGAAGAAGGTAAGAAGAGGAAGAGGAGGAAGAGTTGGGGAAGAAGAGGATAGGAAGAAGATGGAGAAGATAGGAGGAAGATGATATGAGGAGGAGGAAGATGATATGAGGAGGAAGAGGAGGAGATCGAAGGAAGAATACAGGAGGAGGATGCAGAGGAAGAAGAAATGGGGAGGAAGAAGGTAGGATGAGGAAGAGGATATGGGGAGGAAGAGGATATGGGGAGGAAGAGGATAGGAGGAGGAATAAGATAGAAGATATTGGGGAGGGAGAAGATAGGAGGGGGAAGAAGATAGGAGGAGAAAGAGAAGGAGGAGGAGAAAGAGAAGGAGGAGGAGAAAGAGAAGGAGGAGGAGAAAGAGAAGGAGGAGGGGAAGAGGAGGAGAGGGAAGATAAGGAAGGCCTCAGAGAAGAAGGAAGAGGAGGAAGAAGATAAGAAGAAAGAGGAAGAACAGAAGTAGGAGGAGGAGGAAGAAGGGGAGAAGGAGGTGTAGCAGTAGGGTTGGCTGAAGTGGGGAGGAAAGATTGGTAGGAGGGAGAGGGGTGGTGTAAGGGAGGTAGCGAAAACAGACATCAAGCTTATATAAACACGGGTTTGTTAGCAAGAGAAAGATTAAAGACTAGGGTGTTGCAAAGACTAGGGTGTTGCAAAGACTAGGGTGTTGCAAAGACTAGG
This sequence comes from Lithodes maja, assembly GCA_037953745.1. Taxonomy (NCBI): domain Eukaryota; kingdom Metazoa; phylum Arthropoda; class Malacostraca; order Decapoda; family Lithodidae; genus Lithodes; species Lithodes maja. The sequence goes on from JBAKBP010031703.1 coordinate 8,276, forward strand.
GTGTTGCAAAGACTAGGGTGTTGCAAAGACTAGGGTGTTGCAAAGACTAGGGTGTTGCAAGGAACTATGTGAAAATAGCTAGAATGTAAAAGAAACAAGGTGTAGTACTGGATAAAAGGTGTAGTACTGGATAAAAGTTGTAGTACAGGATAAAAGTTGTAGTACTGGATAAAAGGTGTAGTACTGGATAAAAGGTGTAGTACAGGATAAAAGGTGTAGTACTGGATAAAAGGTGTAGTACTGGATAAAAGGTGTAGTACTGGATACAAGGTGTAGTACTGGATAAAAGGTGTAGTACTGGATACAAGGTGTAGTACTGGATAAAAGGTGTAGTACTGGATAAAAGGTGTAGTACTGGATACAAGGTGTAGTACTGGATAAAAGGTGTAGTACTGGATAAAAGGTGTAGTACTGGATAAAAGGTGTAGTACAGGATAAAAGGTGTAGTACAGGATAAAAGGTGTAGTACTGGATAAAAGGTGTAGTACTGGATAAAAGGTGTAGTACTGGATAAAAGAGGGCAAATAAACTTAAGGGAGCCCACCTCGTTTTTTTTCTCTCTCTCCCTGAGTTGTATCCATTCGGCCACATTCAGCCTACTGTTTTAAGACGTTTAGCCCCATCCAAGTGTCGATTTTTTGCTGGCGAGCAGTAGCGACCCAGCATATTATATAATATGTTTTGACAGCAGGCTAAATTTGTAAATTTTTCGATAGAAAAATTTCTCCGGCGAAGCCGGATTTCTCCATATAATGCTGGCTCGCTATCGCTCGCCAAGTAGATATCGACACCTGGATGGGTATAAACGTCTTAAAACAGTAGGCTGAATGGGGCCGAATGGATACAAGCCAGAGAAAGAGAGAAATTGAAAATGAGAGAAAAAAAACAGGTGACCCCCCTTAATACAGACGTCAAGCTTACATAAATTGGCTTGTGTGTTATGGAAAGTATCTAGGACATGGTTAGAGGCAGCAATAAATGTGGTTATGATATTATATAAAAGACTACGACAAAACAAAATACATCAATCTTAGATAAACATTATAGAGGTTGCAATAAATGGGGTTATGCTATTACACAAAAAGACCACGATAAAAAACAAAAAATGAGGCAAAAAATGCATCAAACTGAGGCAACAAAATTATCGTACTAAAATAAACATTGGTTTGTATAGCAAGGGAAAGATTGCAGACTTAGTAGTGTGCAAAAACAAGTGTGGGGGTAGCTCGAAATCTGATGAAAGATATGATAACACTACACAGAAAACTCAGCGAAGACATACTTCACGCTTATATAAACACAGAATTAAGAGGGAGAGATGGATCATAACATGAGGCTTGCAAGAAAATGTTTGGACGTTAGTGGTTTTAGTTGGCCATATATACTACAGCATTTCAAATATGCAATACTTTCGTGGTTATCTGAACATTGAACACATATTTTGGAAATTATCTGGAAGGCTTTCATAAGGCTTCCATAAATATAGATTCGTTAGGTAATAAAATACCAGCATTAAGGACTGTTTAATCGAAAATTGACGAAATAATAACATATTTCAAGCTTGATTATGAAAAGCATGATACGAAGGGGCATAAAACCCAACCATTCCCCCTTAAGTGATAATCTTCCCTTCCAGTACTCGTGTCGTGATATTATGTCGATCAGTACAACCCTCTCTTATAGAACCATCAAGACTGCCATCCATTCCTCCCTGTCAGACAAAGCCACTCCAACAGCTTCCTCTCTCTCCAACACCCCTTCTCCCCTCTCTACACTCTTCAGAACAAAACAGGAAAAGTAGAAAGTAGCTATGAGGTGCCGTTGTAAAGGATGATCCCTCAATACACATTATGGTATCGCCGTCAAGTTGTCGGAAGTGACGCCGTGTGCAATGTTGCCAATTTAGCTACTTACCCACTAGGTATTTACTTTGATTTAGAGGCAACATTCTCCATCTAGCGCATGAATTCTGACGAGACTGTAAATTAAGAGGTGCACTTTATGTTACTACTGTACCGTGCTGGAGTGTGCTGGCGTCGTTGCGTGATGTAGCAGGGCGGGACGGTGTACACGGAGGGGAGGGGATGTACATGGAGAAGGGAGGATGGTGTATATAGGGGGGAGGGGAATCCACCCTCATCATGACGGGTTCTGGCGCGTGGCACTATAGTACACACGCTTGTAATATCTCTGCACACATTGATACACGGGCTTGTAATATCTCCGCACACATTGATACACGGGCTTGTAATATCTCTGCACACATTGATACACGGGCTTGTAATATCTCTGCACACATTGATACACGGGCTTGTAATATCTCTGCACACATTGATACACACGCTTGTAATATCTCTGCACACATTGATACACGGGCTTGTAATATCTCTGCACACATTGATACACGGGCTTGTAATATCTCTGCACACATTGATACACACGCTTGTAATATCTCTGCACACATTGATACACGGGCTTGTAATATCTCTGCACACATTGATACACGGGCTTGTAATATCTCTGCACACATTGATACACACGCTTGTAATATCTCTGCACACATTGATACACGGGCTTGTAATATCTCTGCACACATTGATACACGGGCTTGTAATATCTCTGCACACATTGATACACGGGCTTGTAATATCTCCGCACACATTGATACACGGGCTTGTAATATCTCTGCACACATTGATACACGGGCTTGTAATATCTCCGCACACATTGATACACGGGCTTGTAATATCTCCGCACACATTGATACACGGGCTTGTAATATCTCTGCACACATTGATACACGGGCTTGTAATATCTCCGCACACATTGATACACACGCTTGTAATATCTCTGCACACATTGATACACGGGCTTGTAATATCTCTGCACATATTGATACACGGGCTTGTAATATCTCCGCACACATTGATACACGGGCTTGTAATATCTCTGCACACATTGATACACGGGCTTGTAATATCTCCGCACACATTGATACACGGGCTTGTAATATCTCTGCACATATTGATACACGGGCTTATAATATCTCCGCACACATTGATACACGGGCTTGTAATATCTCTGCACACATTGATACACGGGCTTGTAATATCTATGCACACATTGATACACGGGCTTGTAATATCTCCGCACACATTGATACACGGGCTTGTAATATATCTGCACACATTGATACACGGGCTTGTAATATCTCCGCACACATTGATACAGGGCTTGTAATATCTCTGCACACATTGATACACGGGCTTGTAATATCTCTGCACACATTGATACACGGGCTTGAAATATATCCGCACATGCTGGCACACACACACACTATACTCTGTTTCATTTCATCTGACGGCAAATTGAATTCCTTAACAACATATTTCTCTACAACTAACGGAAATATACTAAAGTACTATGGCTCGGCTTCATTTTAGTGCCTAGTTTTCATAATTAAACAATTTCGCTACAAAAACTACATAATAGTGAAGTAATCAAGCTGAAGACATAGTAATTTACCGTCAGTTGGACAAATACAAGGTGACTATGTACTCACGTTGGTAATATCTCCACATACCGTATACAGTATATAAACACATAAGCCAATAGGTTATACTTACACAAACACATCATCACCATCACAAACACGCCTGTCATACATTTAAAGCATTCACACTCACCCACCCACACACACATATATACATCCAAACACACACACACACATTTATACAAACATACACACACACACATTTACACAAAAAACACACACACACACACCCACACACACACACATATATACACACACACACACACACACACACACACACACACACATCCAAACACACACACACACATCCATACTCCCCACTATCTCCTGCACCTCAACCCACATATCCACACCATTTAGGCCTAACTCTTCATCATAAACTCCCCGACCATTCTTCTTAAGGGGAGATTTCCACTCGAGGGATTTTTTTCTTGACTCCTTTCTCCCTCATGTTTAGCCACATTGTTTTATAATGTTAAGACGTTTGCCCCATTATTTTGACGATTTTAAGAACCTTCAACCCATTTCTGTCAATTTTAAGACCTTTCGTGCCATTTAGGTGTCGATTTTATCCTGGCGAGCGACAGCAAGCCTGTAATTTAAGAGGAACCGGCTTTCAGCCGGGACATTTTTCTACCGAAAAAATTACAAATTTATCTTGAAAGGGGCTCAAGGGGGTGTAATCTTAAGCTTAAAGGATATCTAGGGACCAAACTAAAACCCTCCCCTTAACTGAGCAGCTTCACACGTGTTGTTCAACATGCAAACAAGTACTTTACACAAATGAAGATAGGTACTTTCATAAACTATGACATTTTGTTTGAATAAATTATAAATGTTACCGTCTCATGTCTTCTCCGTTCATTTTTACAACTGTATGTAGGCATAAAAGCTAGTTTCTGCTATCTATCAGCTCGTATATACTTCATACATACAAATATAAGCCATTTGTCATAGTATAGTGTATTCAGGGTAACCTAGCAGGAATTGGCAATGCTGCTTTTGTGTACATTATATCAAATAAAGGTGCACGAGCAGTTTAGAAAGGCAGCCTGGGAATTACAGAAAGGCAACATTACCATTTTCTGCCAGGTTATCTTAAATATACTTTAGCGATACATACACAGTTCAAATCAAATCGTTGGTCATCATTTTGCTCACATTTGATTCCTATAAGTCTACTGTCATCAAGAGACAGAGCTATAATGATTTCACAAACTAATAAAAACCCGTTGAGACAAAGCTATAATGATGTGAATTTGTATTTTGTGTTTGTATGTTCATTGTTTTCTGTTGTGTTATCCCTATTCTGGCTCTGTCTTGTGTCGCCCCCCAAAAAAAAAGAAAAAGAAAAGAAAAGAAAAGAAAACAAAAGCAAATAAAGGAAAGGAAGAAAAGAAAATAGGAAAAGTGAGGATTGGGTCTGATTATATAGAATATAATAGAATAGTAAAAACCCGGATCGTTCAGAGTAACACATAAAACCCGGATCGTTCAGAGTAACACATAAAACCCGGATCGTTCAGAGTAACACATAAAACCCGGATCGTTCAGAGTAACACATAAAACCCGGATCGTTCAGAGTAACACATAAAACCCGGATCGTTCAGAGTAACACATAAAACCCGGATCGTTCAGAGAAACACATATAATCTCTGCGTTCTGTCCACCATTATTCCGCTTATTACCTCAGCATCCGCATTTACCAGCCCCCTCCTCCTCCCCCCAACCTCCACCGAGCTATGACAGTGCGTGGCCTTCAACCTCACCCACAATTACCCTGGGTAGTCTATTAAAGAGGCGAGGCTAGAATGGCAGTGATTTTAGGAACTGCTTAAGGTCATTACAACACAATTCATAACAAGGAGTGATTGAATTTGTCAAGGTTAATATGTCGGTTTAATGTAAAACCTATATTAAGCAATTTAGAATACAATAAATATGTAGTTTATGTATACAACACAGATCATAAAAAGGAGTGATGAATTTCGATAATATTGCGAAGGCGGATTAATGTATAAACTTTGATTTGAAGAAGTCTGTAATATACTTAAAATGTAGAGTTTTAAGTATGTACAGTATATGACGGTAATTTATATCACATTAACGACGAACGATAGCCATAATATTGCAGTATACGTTACAGTCTAGAAATTGCGTCAAAGGCAATAAGTTAAACTAGCAAGCAATAACCAAATTACAAACTACTAGATTATAGCAGATTTGTAGTACTATGGTGAAATGAACTAGTGCTAATTAGGTCCATCATGGGTTAACATTTTTTACCCTTTGTTTTGTTTTATCTGTGTTTTTCCTTCCTCCGTTCATTGTCTCTTAAAAAGATAAATAAAATAAAAATAATTTATCTTGCCTAAAACAAACACGTTTCTTGCTTTACTGTTATATTTACTTAACGCTGGATAAGTAGCACATTTAAAGCAGTGTGTGTGGACATTTGAGAAAAGCAAATTGTAGTCCTATTTCTATTATGCATACAAACCTATTATAAAACAATGTTTTGATATTAGAATAAATGTCCTTAATACAACACCTTCCTCATAATAACGTTTAACTCTTCGGTTTTCAAGAAGCCTTCCTTATCTAAATATATTCGCCTGGCAGTAGCTCAAGAATAGACAACTCTCCATCGAATTGAAAGGGTTTAAAACAGATTGTCAGTAGGGCACCCCACTTCATCAACTAGAGTGTCAATCTTTCAACAGACAGCTCAGAACATTCCTCTCCAGCTGTCACTACTAGACGAGGGGGAAGACTTCGGCGATGATGTTTAAAAAGGCATTAAGCAAATGGGCGTGGGCGGGACTTGACCTGACGTAATAACCTTTATTTACCGCCTCATAAACAGGATGCAGGTAGACAATACCAAATGTTGATACAATAATTGTTAGTGATACGATAATTCAGTTACAATTAGCCATAGCATGTCTCTGTCTTGGCCATGTGCAGTATTATTTAAGAAAATAATTGCTAGTGATACGATAATTCAGTTACAATTAGGCACAATATGTCTCTGTGTTGGCCATGTGCAGTATTTTTGTGTTCTAGGTGCATGAAGGAGATAAAATGCAAAATTGCCTGTGACAAGTGTCCCCCTTAAGGTTGTCAAAAGTGATACGAGAGCCAAAATCAAGGAAAACGTGACAACAACTTGCACATTACGTGAGAGAGAGAGAGAGAGAGAGAGAGAGAGAGAGAGAGAGAGAGAGAGAGAGAGAGAGAGAGAGAGAGAGAGAACCAACCTTTGTATGGCAGTGACGTAAGAATGGCGTTAGACCAGTGTTTCACCAACTACTTCTTAACAGTCGCCATGTTGTATACCCCAACTATAGTCTGTTTTTGTTCCAGCTGACGATAAATTTCCAGCTCTTCATCTTCATTTTTTAGTTATTGAGAATATGTTAGAGCGAAATGGGCTGGTATTTATTTCATAGATGCAGACACAGTAGGTTAATATTTGTCCATTAAGAATCGATAAATCAGTTGCTAAGGGATTCAACTTACCATCACTTGGCGCAAAAAAAAAAAAAAAAAAAAAAAAAAATATATATATATAGTATCTTCACAACCTTTTATATGCTTACTATCTGCTGTACAGGTAACCGAAGAACAATACCGTGTGAACTGCATGCACGGTTCTATGAAATATGTTTGGTTCCAGTAACACAGTTTCCGCTATATTATTTTGTGTTCAGTGATGATTGGACATTACAACTGCACAAATCTTTCAATACCGGTGACGACATTTCCATTATATTCTTGTAACTATTTGACGATTTTATTCAGCTTAGGAAGGGTGTGACAATCAATTATAAGGCTAAAGACTATCTCAGTTAATTCTTTTAGTTATCATATATCCTTCTCAAGCTTCATAAGATGGTCTAAATGCACCTAAAATCAAATAAAAGTGACGTCACCAGTAGTGTAAGAGTTAAGGACCCATTAAATGGCGTGTTGATGATCATATTTACCTTAATTGCAAAACACTAATGCCGAGTTCGAATGAGTGTTTATAATATTAGCAGGCAACTGTACAGCACTGGCAGGTAAGCTAGGACATAACCCAGGGTAGTTATGCAACATAGCACCTACATAAACAATATACTGCACATTATACACTCGAGGTATGGGACAGAAACACAGCAAGTGAAAAGGAACTGGACATCTTGATTTAATTACTTATATTACAAACTAATCTGGCAAAACAATCACACCCTTTTTAAACTTAAACTAGCAACCCAAACACCACACAACCTACACTTACTCCACACACCACACAAACAAACACTTACTCCTCCCCAAACCACACAACCTACACTTACTCCTCCACACACCACACAACAAATACTTACTCCTCCACAAACCACACAACCTACACTTACTCCTCCACACACCACACAACAAACACTTACTCCTCCACACACCACACAAACAAACACTTACTCCTCCACACACCACACAACCTACACTTACTCCTCCCCAAACCACACAACCTACACTTACTCCTCCACACACCACACAACAAACACTTACTCCTCCACAAACCACACAACCTACACTTACTCCTCCACACACCACACAACAAACACTTACTCCTCCACACACCACACAAACAAACACAAGCAAACTAACAACAAGTATAAAGAATATACCTCATGATTTAATAGATATAAAACAAACTATGCTGGCAAAACACACATACACTCCATACAACTTTAACAACAAACAAACCCAACAACATGCAACCTAAGCATACAGTAGGTGAGCCCTGATATTTCTCACTCGTCAGTAAAAATAAAGATGCAACAAAACTTTCAACTTTGACTATACAAAACTAGAAGGCCAACAGGTCTACACAACTCACCCCATACAGAATCCTCTACAGTCCCCCCTTCTTTAAGGGGGAATAGTTCACTTTTTGGTCGATTTGTTCATATATTTATTATTTTACTACTTTCCTCCCTAGACCTCCATCAAACTCCTTTTCAAGATATATTTGTAAAGTTTTCGGTAGAAAAATTAGGCCGGTTTCTCCTAAAACTACAGGCCCGCTATCGCTCGCTAGGAAAATAATACACTTAATTGGCACGAAAGGTCTTAATATTGACAAAAAATGGGGTGAAAGGTCTGAAAATTGCCAAACTAATGGAACAACTTCATAACATCTTAAAGCTAATGGAGCTAAACGTGAGGGAGAAGGGGCTCCCCCAAAAAACAGCCCATCTCCCCTTAAAAAACGTGAGCCTGTGTAGCCGATAGGCGAGCCCCCACATTCATAACTCTAAGGTAACATAGCGAGTCAAAGTTGTAAAGGAGGACCACGAATTTATAACTCTACTGCTCAAAACTAAAGACCAACAGGATACAAAGCTAATCTAGAAATCCAAAACAACTCACAACTTTCCCCATACAAAAGATCCTATATACAGCCGCCGCCTCCCCGCAGATCGTAGACCCCAGTCGATAGGTGAGCCCTGACATACATCACACTAGGGAAATACGCGAGTTAGAGTTGTGCAGATGGAACAAGACTTTATACCTCGACTGTACACAATTATAGGCCAGCAGAACACAAAGGTAGAAGGCCAGTAGAACACAAAAGTAGAAGACCAGTAGAACACAAAATTGATGTAGAAGGTCAAACGAACACACAACTCTCCCCATACACAAAACCCTCTACACAGCCGCCGCCTCCCCAAAGATCGTGAATCGATAGGTGAGCCCCGACATTCCCAATTCTAGAGAAATGAGAGGGTCAATGTTGTAAAGAAGGACCACGACTTAAGGGGAGGTTTCCACTTGAGGGATTTTATTTCGAACTTCCTTCTCCCTCATGTTTAGCCACATTGTTTTTGAGATTTTAAGACGTTCGCCCTATTAGTTTGACGATTTTAAGAACTTTCGCCCCATTTATGTCACTTTTAAGACCTGTCGTGCCATTTAGGCGTCAATTTTTTCCTGGCGAGCGATAGCGAGCCTGTAATTTAAGAAGAACCGGCCTTCGGCCGGGAAATTTTTCGGTAAATTTATCTTGAAAGAGGATCAAAGAGAGTGTAATTTCAAGCTTGATGGAAGTCTAAAAAACGCACTAAAAATCTCCCCTTAATACCTCGACTGTACAAAGCATACGACCAACAAAACACAAAATTAACGTAGAAGGTCAAACGAACATACAACTCTCCCCATACACAAACCCCTCTACACAGCCGCCGCCTCCCCGCAGATCGTGAGCCCGTGTAGGCCCAGTCGATAGGTGAGCCCCCTGACATTCCTCACTCCGGGGTAATGACGGGTTATTTTCACCCTGCTGAGTGGTAGGTCGTGCGGGGAAAAAAGCCCTGAGCCTGAGAACGGTGATGGTTTGATTTTTAAAGACTATCTCGATTATCACGGATTTATTCTTTACGATGACTATAGTCCATTCATTATAGGTAGGCCAGAAATGTTAATAAGCCAAACTGATTTAACTCCAAACATCAATCATACCCAAATGAAATTACTGAAAGCATGTGATCCTCCTGGGTTTCGAAGCTGGGGCACCACATACAGAGCATGAACACTTTAACCATTACACCACCAAGACAGTCAAAGTTTCAGCACATGACCACGATTTGATGTGCTAAAACTTTAAGGGGGTCACCGGCCTTTTTATCTTTCTCTCCTTTTCTCTCTTTCCCTGGCTGTTTTAAGACGTTTATCCCCATCCAGGTATCGATTTCTTCCTGGCGAGCGAGAGCGAGCCAGCATTGTATGGAGAAATCCGGCTTCGCCGGAGACATTTTTCTATCGAAAAATGTACAAATTCAGCTTGCTGTCAAAACAAAACAAATATATATGGTGGTTCGCTCCCGCTCGCCAGGAAAATATTGACATCAGGATGGGGGTAAACGTCTTAAAACAGTAGGCTGAATGGGGCCGAATGGCTACAAGCCAAAGAGAGAGGGAGAGAAAGAGAAAACAAAGCGAGGTGGGCTCCCTTAACGTTTTAGACTACCAATCGAAAATAGCCGGAAAATAGTGGTCGTTTGACTCCACCCCGCGACAAATTAATAGCCCGCGGAGGATCTTGCAGACATTACTCTGATGGCCAATACGTCACAGCCCCTCAACCATGGCTTAGTATAGTGTGTGTGTCTCTTAAGTTAACTGCTGGCGTTTATCGGAGATCTTGGGCGATACAAATATATACCTTAGTAGCTGCGTCAGGCACTACAAGCCAAAGTCACATGATCACTTAAATAGTATTATTATTAGTAGTAGTATATATATTAGTAGTAGTATATATATTAGTAGTAGTATATATATTAGTAGTAGTATATATATTAGTAGTAGTATATATATTAGTAGTAGTATATATATTAGTAGTAGTATATATATTAGTAGTAGTATGTATATTAGTAGTAGTATATATATTAGTAGTAGTATATATATTAGTAGTAGTATATATATATTAGTAGTAGTATATATATTAGTAGTAGTATATATATTAGTAGTAGTATATATATTAGTAGTAGTATGTATATTAGTAGTAGTATATATATTAGTAGTAGTATATATATTAGTAGTAGTATATATATTTTTCACTTTTGTTTATAGTTTGTATTTTATTTATTTATTTATTCATTTATTTTGTATTATTGTAGCGCTATGAAAAAGTGTAAGCCACATTGGTTGGATAACCTATGACCCTATACACAAACAGAAGGTCCCAGGCATTGAAGAAAATTATGCAAATAGAGTGCGATAGAGGAAAACAAACACAATTACGATTAGGAGAGCAAAAATGAGTTAGTTTTAATATCCACAGAGCTAGTGAATCCGAGTAGATGATGAACAGTAGACAAATCAACAAATTCCAGTACCAGCTTTGCCTCAAGATTCTCAGTGGTTTACTGTTCCGGTAAAATATTCTGGCAACATAGTGGGATTCTTGCATCTTTAATAATTATAAACATCTATTGTTGAATGTGAATACATGTTTGTAGGCGGCTGGTTTCTTATAAGGCAGCAGCTGTGGCGCAAAAATAAGAGTGAATGTGGTGACGATGTACTCATATCATCACCAACCCACCAATTAACTCACAAATATACCTAATCTATGAAATCAATGAAACTAATGAATATAATTTATGTGGTACTCCAAGGATTCGAAACCTACGATACTCACACCGAAATTCAGCGCACTAACCATTACGCTACCATGACACGTAGGAGAGATACTGGCAAGGTAATGGGTTTAAGGGGAGGTATTTAGTTTGTTCCCTATACCACCATCAAGCTTAAAATTACACCCCCTTGAGTCCCTTTCAAGATAAATTTGTACATTTTTCGGTAGAAAAATGTCCCGGCCAAAGGCCGGTTCCTCTTAAATTACAGGCTCGCTATCGCTCGCCAGGATAAAATCAACACCTGAATGGTACGAAAGGTCTTAATATGGGGTGAAAGTTCTTAAAATCGCTAAACTAATGGGGCGAACGTATTATAATATCAAAAGCAATGGGGTTAAACATGAGGGAGAAAGGGGTCAAGAAAAAAATCCCTCAAGTGGAGATCTCCCCTTAAAACCTTCACCACCATGACGTCTTTTAACTTTGATTCTGGCTAAAATTAAATGATTTTATGCAGTTTAAGAAGGACCTATGTTGCTTTCATTAATTTAATTGGAGGTGTTTGGTGTTGGGGTGAAATAAATAAAAAGTTGATTACTAAGAGTGTTTATTGAGATTGCATTTACCCATTTCATTCGTATAGGTTGATTATAAACTAAAGATAATCGTCTAATGGTAACCACAATTAGATGAAAATTACGTCATGGTGCTGAAGGGGTTAAAATGATCAGAGGAAATGAGTGAAGGAGATGATGATTCAAAAACGTATTGTCCGTACGAGGTGAGGATGTGAATTATTGGAGGTGGTGAGGATGAGGGGGGTTTACTGCACAGTCTCAAGGGAGCCCACCTCGCTTGTTTTCTCTTTCTCTCCCTCTCTCATTGGCTTGTATCCATTCTGTCTCATTCACCCTACTGTTTTAAGACGTTTACCCCATCCAGGTGTCAATATTTTTCTGGCGAGCGGTAGCGAGCCAGCATATACAGTATATATTTTTTTGTTTTGACAGCAAGCTAAATTTGCAAATTTTTCGATAGACAAATTTCTCCGGCGAAGCCGGATTTCTCCATACAATGCTGGCTCGCTATCGCTCGCCAGAAAGAAATCGACACCTGGATGGGGATAAACGTCTTAAAACAGTTGGCTGAATGGGGCCGAATGGATACAAGCCAGGGAAAAAGAGAAAAGGAGAGAATGATAAAAACAAAACGGTGACCCCCCTTAAGTTTATCAGCTGTTCCTTGCCACCATGCAGAACGAGGCGTTGATTACTTGTGCACGCTCTATGACTAAATGCTGTTTTACGAAGTGTGTGTGTGTGGGTGTGTGTGTATGTTCATGTTTTTCCTGTTAAGCACCCCTTGCCTCCTTTCTGTAATTGCATAATGACGAGAATCACAAATCACTCTATATAGATAAATGTTCTAGTAAGTTTTAAAAGAATCTCTACCTCGTTTTTAGAATTGCATCGCTACGAGAATTATATATCACTATATAGATAAATGTTTTAGCTGTAAGTTTTAATAATCTCTACCTCGTTTTTTTTTATTTCATCGCTACGAGAATCATAAATGACTCTATAGATAAACATTATAGTAGTAAGTCTGTCTTGTTTCTATAAATACACTATCACGATCATCATAAATCACACTATAAATACATGTTCTAGTAGTAAGTGTTAATGAGCTCTACCTAGTTTTATATAATTACATAACTACGAGCATCACAAATCACTCTAAATAAACGCTATAGTAATAAACGCTATAGTAATAAGAGTTAATGATCTCTACCTAGTTTTTCATCATTTCATCACTACGAGAATCATGAATCACTCTATCGATAAACGTTCTAATAGAAAGTGTTCATAATTTTTAACTCGTTTTTACAATTACATCACTACGAGAATCATTAATCACTATACCTCCACAAATAGTGTTGTAGTAAAGATTTTTTTTCTTTTTCTAATGGGCGTCTACCTCCTTTCTGTAATTATATCGTAACGAGATTCACAAATCACTTTATGGCTTTGTAAAACAAATGTACACGGATGCTCTTTTCTTAAAAGTTAACCTTTTGCCTGTCATTGGAAAAAATATTTATAACTCTACTGCTAAATAGATCTATAGCTGTATGCTGTATTAAGAGTTTTCCAGTAAGGTATGGCTATGTTTTCTGTAATTACATCATAACGGAAACTTTAAGTTTATTGCTTTATATAGCTAAATTGCAATAAAAGTTTTTTTTAGACCACCTCTCCATTCAGTCTGTAATCGTATTAAAACAGGAAGCATGTATCGCTTGCTCTACTTGTGAGGCTATTAAGAGGACAAAGATTACGTTGGCATATGTTAAGAGTTCAATGGATACGTCTAACAGCCATATTGTACGCAAACAGTGCAGACATATAATGGGAAGCAGAGATTCCCAATATTAGTATTGCTTGAGAGAATACGTATTTTTTTAAGATCCTATAATTGTGAAGAAGGAAATTAACCCTATGTCCATTACAAGCAGCTATCTGTCACAATTAACACCAGCAAGCACACGGAAACTTGCTTCCATCCTACCGTCAAACAGAACAGTGACCAAGATCCCTCTCCTTAATGCAGCTAGCCTCATAAATCTGTCAAGCATCAGAGCTCTCTTCATACTTGTTGTATCCGAGTCGGTGGGAAGACTCACACCATCTACTGCCCAGGGGAGAGTCGACGGCTGAATGGTTAAAGGTCTGTACAATAGTGTGGTAATATTCTGGTGCATGTGTTCGATGCCAGCTCACTACTGCGGGAGAACGCGCTACACAACGATAGTCTATCTATCTATCTATCTATATGCTCAGGCCCAATCCCCATTTTGGGGGTAGCCGACTCAAGACAGAGCAAGAACAGGGAAAACATAAAAACAACATAAAACAAAAAATAAACACAGATAAAAAACACAAACTCACACACATCCAGGTCACCCAGGAGAAGACCCAGAGACCAGGGTTACCAAGGTCACTCCAGCACTCCCCCGGCCCCTGACCACCCGGAGAGGTTCCGATCTCGGCAGGCAGACATGCAGCGGAGCCAAAGCCACAAGCCCTCCCACCACACTTCCAGGCACACCCTTCATATTAATCGTCCCCCGGGCCAGGCGCCTGATGGACTATTATCTAGTCGAACTTGCGCCCCGACCCCTTACTCCAAATGACCACGTGTTCACTCAACTATTCACAAGCATTCTCCATTCACTCCTGTCCACCACCACTTCCCCTGCCTGATCTATAGTCATTCCTCTATCATCCAAAGCCTTTCTTACACAGTCTCTCCATCTCAATGGGGGTCTTCCTGCCCTTCTATCTCCCCTTGTACCTGACTCACATATTCTCTTTGTAAGCCTTTCATCTCCCATTCGTTCAACATGACCATACCAGCTCAGCACCCTTCTGTCCACTCTGGCTGACAAATGTTCCTGCTGCCCCACTCTCCTACGTATCTCTTCATTCCTCAATCTGTCTCTACGAGTAACTCCACACATACTCCTCAAGCAGCTCATCTCCATCACATCCAGCCCTCTTTTCACCTTTTTCTTCAGAGCCCATGTCTCAGCCCCATACATCACTGTTGGCACAACAATTCCTTGATACAGTGCACTTTTTACTTTCACTCCGAGATAGTACGAAGACAAATTACTAACCTATACCACTTTCACAGAGTCAACAGACCAGTCACTTCCGTAACCCTGGAACGACCCGAACAATCCAAAGACTCCTAACCAACATTACCTTTACCTTTAGATACCTTTAGATGTGTTCGCCGCTCTTCTAGCGGCACCAAGGAGCGCGACGCCCCTCGTTATGGGTGGTGATTTGGTGCAGTAGACTGTTTGAAGCGACAGCTCGCTCCCTTGCGAGGATGGGCTCGTCTGGCACTTTTTGCAGTTCGACATCTAGGGCTCTCTTGAAGTTGTCTAACGAGATGTCCCTCATGTCTCTTACTCACCGTGGGAGTTTGTTGAAGAGACGTGGGCCTCTGTGTGATAACCAGCCCTCTCGCAGAGAGCCCATAGCACCCCTGTTATTCATCCGGGGGATTTCGCATTCCCAGCCTCTCCTATCACTGAATTTCATGACTATCGGAGTATGTAGGTTTGGTACTAAACCCTCTGCGATTTTCCACT
>JBAKBP010031704.1:0-24115 GCA_037953745.1 Lithodes maja
TATATATATATATATATATATATAGTTTGCTAAACTTGTACTTAGATTACTTTTTGAAAGAAAACAAAATCTTCAATCATCTAACTTCATGGTCACAAAACAATTTTAAGTTACTATAATGTGGCATTAAGATATGTTTCTCTACTCCCAAACAGCTAATCCACCAGCATAAGGACACCCTCAAGATTATGGATAGTATGAAGCAGACTCCCTCCAAGCCAGTCAACTACCTGCATTCTGAGACCAAGAGCTTCACAGAGTGTTTGGAGTGGAAGATGCTAAGGATGGAAGTGCCAGTTGTGGAGGAGCATTTCATGTTGAAAGTAAATCAATTAACATACGATTGCAGCAGGAAGCCAGCAACAACTCAAGTAGAGGCTGCAGCTACACCCACAGTCCCTGCTGTACCCACAGGTGTTGCAGACACCATTGCCCACTGTCTTGAAACCTTACGTGGCACCTTTGAATTTTCCGCCTGTCCGATATCAGGTGCCGACAGTATACCAAGCTGAAGACCCAAGGGTAACTCAAGTGCCGGCTCAAACCCTTCCTCATCACCAGGCGTTAGCGCCTCCTACACCTGTTCTGGGACAGCCTCCTAGTGTCCCTGTCGCAGGTCCATCCATCATCATCAAGTCTACCAACAAATTCCATACCAAACCATGACAGGAGCTCCCCCACCAACTGTGATGTTGACAGGGGCACCAGCACCACCCGTTTCGACGGCGGACACCCTGCATGGAACTACGGGCGCGGCAGCAAGCACGGGCGGCAACGTATAAATAAATACATAATGTAGATATTTTAATAATGAATGTAATACAAAAAAAAAAATCTATGATTTTCCCCTGTCCATTGTTCCATTGTTAATAAAGTGTATGTACAAATAAGTGATGTTATTCAGTACCATGTCATCATAATTGTTGTTCCCGTAAAGTTTATATGTACAAAAAGAAACAAAAGAAATATTGGTCAGTTCATATTTTCTATCTTTTGATATAAATTAATAAATTTACAAATTCATTGAAATTAATTATAAGTTTTGTTTACATGAGTCAGTAAATACATGGATGTAAAGAATGGTTCACAAAGAAAATTAATGTTATTATTCTTTATAAACTAAATACAATAAATCAAAAGCATACACATTTTTTTTGGCAATACAATTTTGTCTTGGCTTTCAAAAATATATAAATAAAATTGAGCAGGGCACAGTCACTCTACTTAAAATATAGGTCAGGCCTAGGACTATTGGACGTGAAGTCTTTATACAGTGATCTCCCTGGTTGAGCTGTATGACAGAAATATTTATAAGTTACGCATCTTATTTTGGGGGTACTTCTGAATATAAGAGGTTATTAATATATGAGTAAACCTATCAGTCGAGTAAGGAAAATAAATACTCGCAAAGCTACACGGTGAACAATTTTGATTATAATGAAAGGCATATGATAAAAGTTATGAGGTTGCTTTAAGCTGTGTGTTTCTTTTGATATATTTATAAGATTGAGATGGACAAATGTCTTGGGTACTCGATGCACATAAGATGAAAAACGAGAACGGAGAATTGCTGTCACAGGAACGCTTTCCCGTCAATTTAACCTGAACAAGTTATTTATAACTGTTACTTGGGAATGTTTTGCATAAATAGGTAAATATAGTAAAGTTAAACATATGTGGCTTTTTATAATTAAATATATATAAATTTGTGTACGTTTCACACCAATATTGCTTGTAAATATTGCTAGCTCAAGTGTTAGTTCGACAACAACAGATAACTGAAAAACAAACACGCTGACAGGTAGATAATCCCTTGTTGTTACACACCTCGCCGAAGGTCCTCTTTGGCCTCGGCGAGGTGTGTCTTGAGCATTCGGCGACGTCGCAAGGCCTCGTGCAGAGCATACCCCTGGCGGGTATACTCTCGACGAGTATTCGTGCGC
Source organism: Lithodes maja (assembly GCA_037953745.1). Lineage (NCBI taxonomy): Eukaryota > Metazoa > Arthropoda > Malacostraca > Decapoda > Lithodidae > Lithodes > Lithodes maja. Next base: position 1,944 of record JBAKBP010031704.1, read on the forward strand.
ACGTCGACGACTAATCGACGAGGAAATCGCCGATGATCGTCGATGTTCTCGGAACATCCGAGAGCATCGGCGATCCGTAGTGCGACGTTTTGGAAAATTTCAAAAAAAAAAATTGTGCGACAAATTCTGCGATGTCTCGCCGATGTATCAGATGATCGCAGAAACCCTCGCAGATCCCTCGGCGATGCTCGACGATGCTTGCGAGGGGTAACCAATCCTTGTGAGTCCTCGTCCAAAATTTTGAACGGTCCGAACATTTGCGACGACCCGCGAGGGCCTTGTGAGGCCTTGAGAGGTCTTGAGAGTCAAACGATTTTTCATGAGAGGTGTTGAGACATGTCACGAATGTGCCAATTTGTTGGTGTCGGCGGCGAAAATCGTGAGATCTCGCACCAGTTGAGAAAGGGGCATAAGAAGAAGGGTTAGAAGTTAGAAACAAGTCAAGAATGTTGGGCTATCTCCGAGGCGATCGGGATACGGGTGGGTTGCTGAACTAACTACTCTAGGTCATTTAGGATAGAAAAGACGTAGGCTTCTTCACCAGGTTGGTCAGTAGTATGAGAGGAGAGCCATTGGCAGTGTAGAACGTTGAAATCTCCTAAGATGGAGATTTCTGAGAAAGGAGAAATGGATAGAATGTGTTCCACTGTAGAGTTAAGATAGTCAAAGAATTTGGGAAAGCTGGTAGAGTTAGGGGAAAGATAGACAGCACAGACATATTTAGTAAGAGAATGACAGGAAAGTTTGAGCCATAAAGTTGAGAATTCAGAGGAGTCGAAATTGAGAACGCGAGAGCAAGTGAGTTTGTTGTGCACATATGCACAACATCCGCCTTTGGCTTTGAAACTAGGATAAAGAAAGTAGGAGATACAGAGAAGAGGCTGCTGGATGTTGCTACGGACACCTGAGTTTCGGTGAGAAAAGAAAATCAGATTTGTAGGAGGAGAGATGGTGTTCAACAGAGTGAAAATTGGAGGAAAGTCCGGGAATGTTGCAGAAATTAATAGAAAGAGTAACAGGCCGAGGTCCAGGTAATTGTGTGGGGTCGTCAGGGGAAGGTCGGGCGGGTGTGGGGGCATTTATGGTCCCCCCCCCCCCCCCATGGGGACTCTGAGGCTGGGCTAAAATTCATAATTTTGATTCAATTTTAGTGTGGAGGAATGAAGTGTGGTGTGCATGTTTAGTGTAGTGAAGGGGATAGGAAGAGGAGGTGTTTGTGAGAGCTAGCTGGATTGCTCTCAGTTGCTGAATCCCTTATAAATCTTGAAAACCTCTACTAATATAGATCATCTCTCAATCTGCATTTGGTTAGGCAAAACAAATTTAGTTCTTAAAGCGCTCCTCGTTTGGTTTGTTTCGCAATCTAGGTATCATATTTGTGACTCTGCGTAGCACTTTTTCCAGTTTAATAATGTCCTTACTGTAGTTTGGTGACCAGAACTGAAAGCAGTATTCAAGATGGGGACGCACAAGTGAGTTGTATAGAGTAGGTATTACTTTTTTCGGATTTGAATTAACAAAAATTATCAATGAATCCCACCAACTTATTTGCAATTTTGAGGAGGAGGAGGAGGAAGGAGAGAGTAAGAGAATAAGGTGACAAGTATGTGACAAGGAGAGAGAAGACAGATAACATGATAGGAGGAAAAGGTAGGGAAGAGGAGGAGGAGGAAGGAGAAATATTTGAGAAGAAGAGCGGAGGAGGAGAGAAAGGAGGAACTAGGGGAGAGGTAGAGGATAAGAGTATTGGTAGACGTTTCTCATGTTATTCTTAAATTGAATCTACACATTTGCATCTGGCATATACATATACACATTCTATAATCGTACAGTCATTCATAAAAAATCGTGGACCATCTGGATTTATTCTTGGTTGGAACAAGCTTTCCATTAATAAATATATATAGTTTTATAGCTAATATATACAAAGTGACATCCCAAAATTAGTTTCTGGAGACAAACTTGCTTTATCATCAATTGATAAGATCCACGAATGACATTGAGTGTCTGTATAAAATTATGTCATATTGAAATGAATAGAAATTAGCATGCGAATTAACGAGAAACGTATATAAACTCTCTGGCTGTCAAAATTGGCTTCGAAGATGTTGCTTAGGACTGACAAAATGTGTATACTACAAATGTAGGCGTAGGGATGTGGTGACCACATCGCCCGTCACTTGTGTGACGCAGATAGCCCCTGGAGGTTAAGACTGGGTATTCCACCTACAGAATTTACTCCCACTAATGGATCAGTAAGCCAAGAAGCTGTGACCTTTGCCTGCCGGGGGTCCAGTAATTTATCTTTGCTGATCCTCCCTACCTCTTTAAGGGAGTTCGGGTTTGGCTACTGACTGATTGACTGACTATATGTATAATATAGCAAAACAGTATTTATAATATGTATGTGTGAATTTCTGATTGTCTGCCAGTTTGTAAGAAATGCAAACATATATCTAGAGCAGCAAATGAAGTGATGCAGAAACCTGAAACGTATGTACACAGACAAACAGACAATGCTAGACAGACAGATAGACAGCGATAAACAGCGATAGACAGGACAGCTCGGCGTCGGGGAAGCTCAAATGGTTTTCGTGATATCGCTCTGACAGACAGGTACAGCGGGGGGGTTAAGCTTTCTGGCACGGCAGTATATATGGCAGGGGAAGGAAGAAGGAGGGGAAGGGGGAGGGAATTTTGTTTTCCCTACCATGCTTGCTGAGCGCTTGAGATATACTGTACTGTATACACACTCAGGCACACACACGCACACACACATTATACTCTCTCTCTCACACACACACACATACACACACACACACGGGAAATATAATAAGGTGGTAGCATATGCAAACACCGCCACTCAGAGATAAACAGGGTCTGTGTGAGTCCTATCCTCACATTCAAGCATATTCTAGTGAGGCACATGCACAAGAACACTCACATATATACTTTATATTATCTCTCTCTCTCTCTCTCTCTCTCTCTCTCTCTCTCTCTCTCTCTCTCTCTCTCTCTCTCTCTCTCTCTCACACACACACACACACAGAGCCAATAGAGTAGACACATACATATATGCACACACAAGCACCTACTCACATAGGACCAGCTTTGGGAAGGATGCAAGAACACACACACACACACACATTTTGTTTTCGTTTTTTTTTTTTTTTTTTTTAAAGAAGGTCCCACCCCTTTCCCATTCTTAAGTAAGCCATTTTAGATTTACAGAAGAGTGACCATTACTTGCATTACTGCATGTCCACAAACATTTCAGTAATGTAAGCATGTTTCCTTCTATTTTTTATTTTTTTTATTTTTTTTTACACACACACACACACACACACACACACACAATGACATTTTCATACAGGAAAAACCTTCATCTTTGCGAACAACAAACACCATTTCAACACACATACACCCACCCACACACACACACACACACTCTCACACACACACACATACAAGCACACAAGCACACACAAACACACACGCACCGATTATTCTTATTATTATTATTATTATTATTATTATTATTATTATTATTATTATTATTATATAAGACTCACACACACACGCACCTTGGCCGCAACGCTCTTATATCAGTTGCTCTTCCAATATCCAAGAGTGATTCTTTTCTTTCCTATATTTTTCTTTCCTTCTCTGTATCTCTTTATTCACTTGTATTGCTATCCTTTCCTTCCACTTTATCTTACTATTGGGTGTGCTCTATCTACTAGAATTAAGTCCTGGCCATCTAGCTGGAAATGTAAGGTCTGTGTGGCCAGTGTAAATCTATGTAAATCTGTATTTCCCATTTATGTGGAAAAAAGCACAATTAAGTTTTGCAGTACATTAACTCCCTGCGACATATTATGTTCCAATAAGTCCGAGGAGGCGGGAGCCCCAGGATCATTGCCACTGCCGCGCACTACACTCAAAACAACACTGCGGCCGTTAGAATTATCGGAGGTGAATGAGGTTGCCACCAACGGTTTTATCGTGAGGTAACTTATCGGACTTACTGAGCTCCATATGACGCTAGTGCGTCATATAACATATTATAAAGGTATAGAGATTAAGTCCATATGAGTTTTTGGTGGACTTATTCATATGACGCGATCGCGTCATATATGTCGCAAGGAGTTAATATTATGTTCCAACTCTACTTCCAAACATATTATATTCAATATTATTTATATATTTGTTTGCTATTTACTTTTTGTTTATTTCATAATTATTTTCTTGGTTATAATCCTTCCTTCATTTCTGTTTATATTTCATTCGATTGTACGCTATTTTCTTTAAACATCGAATGACAGTAGATAAAGAGATATAAGTGATCAATAAACAAAACTATGATATCTCCCTGTATCACTCCTCTTCCACATCTCCTCTTTATTGTACTATATCGCTCTCTCTCTCTCTCTCTCAATGGATTCACCTTTCTGAACAAACGTTATAGTTATACGTAATTGAGTAGTAGCACTCTTCTCTCTCTCTCTCTCTCTCTCTCTCTCTCTCTCTCTCTCTCTCTCTCTCTCTCTCTCATTCATCGCCCGTAATTAGTGTCAATCCGCCCGTGACATTTGAAGACCATCCCACAAGCACTAACGATGACGTCACCCGATATTTGAGTCCATCACTAATGTACGCTTGAGAGACCCTATAGTAATGGAGATCGGCCAACTTCCGCCATGTTGGTACTACTGGTGTCTTTATGCCTCCCTTTACACTCAAATTAAGCCAAACCCATTACATACATTTGGGAATACTGGTACAAGATATAGAGTTTGGATATAATATTTTACATGATAACAAATTTGTATAATATCCTCTATCTTTGATAATTGGGGTACCAAAATGGCTTCCAAAGAGAAAGATGGCAACTATCTCCTACTAGAGAAATGTAAGCGAGGGGACACAAAATAGATAGAAATTAAGGGGAGATGGGCGTATTTATTTCCTCATTTATTATATTTGTTTAATATTTGTTAGTTTCTTCCCTAGACCTCCATCAAGCTTAACTAAATATCCCACCCAAGACCCTCCTTTAAGATAAATGTGTACAAATATTCGATAGAAAAATGTCCCAGCCAAAGGCCGGTCTCTCTTAAATTACAGGCTCGCTTTTGCTCACCAGGAAAAAATTGATACCTAAATGACACAAAAAGTCTGAATGTTGACAAAGAAACGGGACGAATGATCTTAATATCACCCCACTAATTGGCCGAACGTCTTATAATCTGAAAACCAATGGGGCTAAACATGAGGAAGAAGGGTGACCAGAACAACGACCCATCTCCCCTTAATAGAGGAATGTACACGAGGGGACAACAAATCGATAGAATTTAAGCCTTGTACTTAACACTCTCGCATCCGGCAACTTAACCCTCTCGCATTTTTAGGATGCGATCGCGTCATAACGCCACCCCTCCAAGAGTGGTCGTATGACGCAATCGCGTCATAATGCCACCCGTAAGTTAGAAATATTCGTGGTAAATAAGTTTATGACGCGATTTTGACGCAATTTTGGCTGGTAAGTTAGCCCTCATTAAGTTACAATATGAAATATCTGGCAACCCCCTAGCATCCCTGGGAGAGCAGTGTGGGCTTTTGTTTCACCAGTTGTGAGCCGGCCGCCAGTCTGTGAGGTAGGGGTCCCGGACCTTTAAATCTCGTCTCGCCTCCATTGCCCGCCATGGAGCGGCTTTCAGGCGGGAAAATCTGGATTATATATGTACCAAGTGGCAGTGTATATCAATTTGTGGCTATGTAATATATTCTATGCATATAACTCATGAATTGTGACTCTTTGTGCCTCGTTGCTCGCCTCGCCATGTGGTTTTTAGGCGGCTAGAATGGACCCAGTGGAAGTGTTGTGAACTGTGAATAATAATAATTATATCATATTTCGTAGGGTTAGTGTAGTAAGCATTCGTACTCACATTCCTAACTTATTATGTTAGGTTTGTGATTACGAATGTAAGCTAGGTTATACGTGTGTCGTATATATATTGCCCTAAAACCTTCATTTTCGCTTGAAAGACCACTATATTTATTAATAAATACTACCTACCAAGTATGATAAAGTTGTAATTACGAAATATAGTTGTGTTTTTCCCATTTATGGCAATTTTGTATACCCAATTTGGGTAATTTTTGAGTGAATACACAGTTTTATTTGAGTGAAATAACTGACAGTGAAGTGTGGAGAATTATAAACTAATTTTTGTATACAAAAATATCACGGTAAGTACAAATATGTCACGGAAAGTAGCCTGACAAAGAACAGACAAGATTTTTATGCGACACTCTACACTACATACAGCAGTGAACCCTTGGACGGCCACAGATCCCCACTCCTTGACCTTTTCCTCAGTGCTGGGATATTTTATATGTTTAGGCATATATTTATTTTATATATATATATCGTACGGTGTATATATATATATATATATATATATATATATATATATATATATATATATATATATATATATATATATATATATATATATATATATATATTTGAGTATTTCTATTGTTATTTTATATATATTTTTATTTATTGGGATTTATTATAGTTTTTATTTATTTTATTTATCTTATTTATTTTATTTTATTTTATTTATAATTTTATTTCATTTATATATATTTTTTTGTATTGTTCCGCTTCCCCAGGGTGTCCATGGGAGCACCCCCTTCGTCCAGAGCAAGGGCAAGGCCCATAATCGAGTATTTATATCGTTATTTTTGTATTTATTGGGATTTATTATAGTTTTTATTTATTTTGTTTATTTTATTTATTTCATTTTATTTTATTTATAATTTTATTTATTTATATATTTTGTTTTTATTGTTCCTGTTTCCCAGGGTGTCCATGGGAGCACCCCCTTGGTCCAGAGCAAGGGCAAGGCCCATAATCGAGTATTTATATAGTTATGTTTTATTTATTGGGATTTATTATAGTTTTTATTTATTTTGTTTATTTTATTTATTTTGTTTATTTTATTTATTTCATTTTATTTTATTTATAATTTTATTTTATTTATATATTTTTGTTTTTATTATTCCGGTTCCCCAGGGTGTCTATGGGAGCACCCCCTTGGTCCAGAGCAAGGGCAAGGCCCATAATCGAGGATTTCTATTGTTATTTTATATATATTGGTATTTATTCGAGTTATTATTGTTTTTATTTATTTTATTTTATTAATTTCATTTTATTTATAATTTTATTTCATTTATATATTTTGTTTTATCATTCCTGTTCCCCAGGGTGTCTATGGGAGCACCCCCTTGGTCCAGAGCAAGGGCAAGGCCCATAATCGAGTATTTCTATTGTTAATTTATATATATTGGTATTTATTCGAGTTATCATTGTTTTTATTTATTTTGTTTTATTTATTTAATTTTATTTATAACTTTATTTTATTTATTTTATATATACAGGTATATGCAGTACTGTATATATATATATATTTTTTTTTTCCCCTTCCCTGTTGTGTTGTTCCTGTTCCCATGTTGTGTTGTTCCTGTTCCCCAGGGTGTCTGGCCAAAGAGCCCCAAGGTATAAATATATTCTTATAATGCCAAACTATGACTACGTCATGGTGTTCCCCCATTTGAATTACAAAATGCGGAACTATGCCGTCATGAATCCATTATACTCACGTCATCTGGAATCGGACAATGCCAAACTATGACTACGTCATGGTGAACTATACCAACGTCATATGGATCCAGTGATGGCGAACTTTATAAGTGTCATCGGTAATGCAAAACTATGACTACGTCATGGTGAACAATACCAACGTCATATGGATCCAGTGATGGCGAACTTGCGTCATGACAACTATCAACGTCAATTACGTTTTTCCTTTATTTCCTTTTCTTGGTTTCAGCATCATAAGCCAACTACTGCCTGCCGCCATACGCCAGCCTGCCGCCATACGCCAGCCTGCCGCCATACGCCAGCCTGCCACCATTCGCCAGCTGGCCATGTCGGGCAACAGAGGTTCAAGGAAACGCCGTTTGCGGGATTCTGAGCTGGAGGATGTGGTGAACGAGGTGCTGGACCTGTCGACGGAGAGTGAGACGGAGAGCGAGAGTCAGTCGGACGAGTGGTCGACTGACGATGATGAAGATTGGGTTTCACCTCCGCCCAAGCGACTCCACATCGACGCCCACGCCTCAGCTGATCCACCACCAGCCCCAGCAAAAGCGGACCCACCACCACCACCACCAGCAGAACCAGCCCCAGCAATGGCCGATCCACCACCACCACCACCATCCATCCCATCCACTACATCCCATCCCATCCCATCTACATCCCATCCCATACCATCTACATCTCATCCCATCCCATTTACATCTCATCCCATCCCATCTACATCTACATCTCTACCAGTCCCTAACATCAGCAATTACCTCCTACCATCACCCAACTTCCCCCAACTTCACAATTCACCTCTTCCATCCACCTCGCGTGGCGGTGCCTCATCCTTGCTTCCAGCAGGATCACCAGCCAGCAGCCCACACAGGTTTGCTATGCTACTTGCTGTGGGCACTTTGAATACCCCGCCTTCGCATGTCTTGGGAACGGTCACCCCCGCAGTGTACCCCTTCAGCGACACACCGTTGACCCCCTCAGCATTTGTTCTGCCTAAGCATCGAGCCGCAATGCGTGCTGAGGTTGCTGAAGCCGCAATGCGTGCTCAGGTTGTTGCTGAGGTGCCACGCAGCGTTGAATCCTCCAGCAGCAATCGAGGAGCTTCTTCCTCAAAGGCTTCCTCTTCACCGTTCACCAACTGGTACAGCTGCACCAAGTTCACCAGCTCCACACCTTTCACCAGCTGGTGCAGCTGCACCAGGTTCACCAGCTCCACACCTTTCACCACCTGGTGCTGCACCAGGTTCACCGGCTTCTGCATCATCTGATGCAGAAGACGGCCCCCACTCAACCCCTCGACCTACCACCTAGGCCACGCCGGAGGCCAGGGCCCCGTAGGGGGGCAGGTGGTAGGCCCAGAGGTGTTCCTCGCAGTGGTCCTCGCGGTGGTCCTCGCCGTGGTCGTGGCCCTGCTCGCGATCCTGCCCCCGATCGTGATGCCGGTTGGACCGACGCCCGCTTCAACCCCCAGGTTGGTCCGTTCACAGGGACCCCTGGCATGCAGGTTCCAATGCCGGTGACTCCTCTCCAGTTATTCCAGCTCTTCTTCACAAGGGAGATGCTGCAATACCTGGTAGTGGAGACAAATGCTTACGCCAACTTCGTTGATGGAGCAGCCGCTGTTTGGCACCTGTTTGGTGAGGAGGACATGGCCAAATTCCTTGGCCTGTACTTCCTCATGGGCATTACCAAGATTCCTTCTCTGATTCACTACTGGCGTTCAACTGTCTGTCACGACTACCCAGTATTTCGGAGAACGATGAGTAGGACTAAGTTTCTAGCCTTGTTGAAGTATTTCCATACTTTCAACAACAAGGCAGTCAGCAGGCAGAACCCGGACAGGCTTGTGAAGGTTCAGACGGTGATGGAATACCTACTTGAAGGCTTCAAGCTGGCATACATCCCCGCCGAAAAGCTGTCCCTTGACGAAGGCAGCCTTGGATAGAAGGGTCGCCTTTCATTCACGGTTTACAACCCAATGAAGCCGACTAAGTACGGTATCAAGCTGTACATCCTGGCAGAGGCGTTGACTGGCTATGTGTGGGACTTTCGGGTCTACACCGATCCGGGTCGATCTCTCCAGGAGACAGTGGAGGGTCTCACGGAGTCCTTCAGAGGCCAGGGGTACAAGCTGTACATGGACAACTATTACAACTCAGTTGATCTGTGTCAGCAAATGCTCACACACAACATCTATGTGTGTGGCACCCTGCGCCTTGCACGAGGAGCTCCTAAGCGGTTGTGCGACCCTGCTAAAGCAAAAGAGCTTGAACGCGATGCGACAGTAGCAATGAACAACGGCTTAACCATGGTAATACTTTGGTGAGACAAGCGCATTGTCAACATGGTGTCCACCTTCCACAAACAGGACACCATCCCGAAGCTTGTCAGTTTCAAAGAGAAGGACCAACAGGGCAGGTGGCGTCATCGACAGAAGGAGATCTTCAAACCTGTTTGTATTGAAGACTACAACTTCCACATGGGTGGGGTGGATCACTTCGACCAGATGGTCCAGTACTACCCCATCCAGCGAAGGACGGTCAAGTGGACGAAGAAGATCACCTTCTACAGCTTATTTCAAATGCAATTGAACAATATTACTTATGGTTTCAACATTTTCAAAATATATCAACATTCTTCCACTCGATAAATGACTTTCTTTACTTTCCGTTCAACAATCACCAAAAACTTTCCAACAATCGTTTAAGGTATGCCAGTCTCCATTCGCTTATGACAATCTTCTCAATCTGCATTGACAATTCGCTAATACGTTGAACACTTTGCAAAACTAAATAACAATCGTTAAAACGCCATAACTACTCAGAAAGCCACTGCTGGCAATAATTAGACAGTGTTATTCAGTTTAAGAATAGCCAATGTTACTAAGAGGGTTTATTGAGATGGTATATACCCAATTCTCCCTACCAACAATTCCTTGAGACCTCTGGTGGACGCTTCTGAACTAGCGCCAGAGCTACGACCGTAGACATCACTATACCCAACACCTAGGATATGCACAGTTTATCTCAATTTTTGTGTGATTCTACACGTTTTTATTATACAGTATACGACTACACTAAGTGCTTATATAGTATACAGTAGTTTGCGTTATAGTCAGACAGTTAATCGGTGGTTAATGACAAAGCTCAAAGTTCTGAAACAATTGGAAACTGTTCGAAACTAATGCATAAAACATTACATCAGTACAGCAGTTTGTCAGAAAAAGGACAAAATAGTCGGACAAATGTCAATTCTAACGACATTGCCAAAGGAATAATGTGTCAATGCAACAAATGTAACAACAACAAATACTATTACTTTGACAATTAAAAAAAAATGAAATTCCATAGCAACAAACGAATCTGAAGCCTCGAATCTATGCCTTCCCTCCTGCACACTCTACATCCCCCTCCCCTATGGCATGTTTACCTTGTAAGGCCTGTCTCTGCCTTCAGAACAGTATATGTACAGCTTCCCTTGCGGAACAATGCCTCGTCGTCGTCGCAACGCCCGCATTTTGGAGGAGGATAAACTACGGATAATTACAAAATACGAGGCAAACGAAGACTTCCTCATCACCGCAGCTGATCTAGGCATTAAGAGGACAACAACTTATGGCATCATTCGACAGTACCAAAACACGGGCCACATGCATGACAACCGTCACCGTGCAGGTAACTATGGTGTAATGTGCACTATGTGCAGTTAACCCTTTCAGGATCTTGACACCTCTTGACGGTTTCTTGTGGTTATCATTAGACGTTTTTATACAGTTTAGAATGGATCTGAGGGACTTAAATGGTAAAAGGCATTACCATTCACCCCCTGACTTCCATATACCCTTCCAAATCTGAATATAATCGTCTACTAATAGGCAGAAGAAAACAACGAAGGGCGTCCTAGGATCGTGAAAGGGTTAAATTGTAGGTTATATAATCTACAGTATCAGAGTACCCAGCCAGAAAAGTGGCTAGAAATGGGCGGTATGGTGTGGTGTGGTGCGGAATGGTGTGAATGGCGTGATGTTATGTGTTGATGTGGAATGTTACGATGTGGTGTGGCGTTACATGGTTGGGCGTGGTTTGTGAGGTGACATGGGTTCCGTGGCATGGTGCGATATAGCTGTGTGAGGTGTTGTGCAGTACAGTCGTTGAAATTCCCCTTTCCCCGGCCAAAGCTGTTAGGAACACTGGACGGGTTAGACACCCTCCCTCTTCGGTCCTTATATGCCTGTAGGATACTCCCACATTTTAAGAGCATGGTGCTATAAGAGGAGGAAGGGGAGGGGAGGAGTCTCCCCTGTTGCAGTGGTACTAACTAGGAAAGGGAAGGCAATGGATTCCGACGACTGTACCCGATGTGTGGAATGTGACTTAATATGTTGCGTTTAAGATATTGTATGCTACTTTACATCTAAGGTCCACTTATTGTATACATTTCCTTGCAGGTAGACAGCACAAACTTGATGACGAGTCGCTGGACTTCCTGGTGTTGATGATTGAGGCTGTTCCAACAATCACCATATTGGAGTTAAATGAAACACTGTGGAATACCTGGCTAGGAAAGCAGCCGGTATGCGATAGCACAGTTGCAAGAGCATTGGATGGTGCCTTAATAACTCTCAAGAAATGTGACAATGTTCCCCAGGACAGAAATTCACCTGCAAATAAGGATGCTACAGTGGAATATGCACATTATATGTATGAGACAGGACTTCAAAAGCACCGTGTCTATGTGGATGAGACTGGATACAATATGTACACAAAGCGCACGTATGGTCGTGCGGCACGAGGTGAGCGTGTCGTGCGAACCATTGGGGGACAGCGAGGTGGATACACAAGGAAGCTGTATGGGATTAATGGTATCCAGCATAGACTGTACTGCTACTGTAATGAGACGTGCACGTAATATTTTGGTACAAAACTTATCAATTTAACTATTTTGTTCTTTGCACTTAACACTGCATACAAGTGTATGCAAGTACTTTTAAATAGATTGGTATCTTACATTACAAACATTAAACGGTTTGAAAAGACTGTACTGCTACTAATGAGACGTGCACGTAATACTTGGTATAAAACTTATCAATTTAACTATTTTTCTTTGCATTTAACACTGCATACAAGTGTATGCTAGTAATTCTAAATAGATTGGTATCTTGCGTTGTAAACGTTAAATGGTTTAATCATGTTTATACCTGTATATTGGATTGATAAAATAAAATATACAATTGTGATTATCATGTCTTCTATTGTCTTTGATTTAGCTCCATGTCAATGTATTTTGTAGCTTTGGTGTTATTTAGACTGCAACTATGTCAAACTATTTCGTCTGAATGGCAAACTAGGTTGTTAAACTTATTTGCGTGAATGTCAAACTTTATTGCTGTAGTGGTATAGGTCAGGACTGTGATATTAATGGTGACCACTGTTTTTGAATTCCTAATATCTGTCTACCTATAGTGCAAAATACTGTAGTAATAAAGGGAAAGTCCATATGCAGCTGATAATGACTACAAACATAATTATAAGCTGATTAATTATCGTAACAAAATTGGCGGGAAAATACCTGCTGACTTTTTATTGTAAATATACGTTATTTATGAATATGGGTGATGTTAAAATATATAAATCAAAATTATGCATAGACCACAGTATGTGTCAGCTACAGACATCTCGACTAACTGCATATATTATAGAATTGTTGAAGTAGAGGGAGGGTGGATAGCTCCGCGATGTCGCCCATTTCCCACAATGCACCGTGGTAAACCTTGCGTTCAGCGCCTCTATCGGCCACTGTAGGCATTTACTGGTAGGAAGAATTGAGTCATTGAGGCAGATTGTAAACTAAAATAAATTGTCTAATGGTAACCAAAATATGATAAAATTATGTCATGGTGGTAAAGGGGTTAAAGTAAAGGCTGGGAGTGAAAGAATATATTGTTGGAGAGATATAGATGTAAACATAGTTGGGTATACGTGGGGGATGAGGGAAAATAATGTACACTGAAATATTTATGGCAAAATAAAAAATTATATATATATATATATATATATATATATATATATATATATATATATATATATACTGAATATGTACGTATATATATATATATATATATATATATATATATATATATATATATATATACCGGTATATATATAGATATATGCCTATATATTTTTTTGGTTTTCTTCTATGTGATTGAGGGAGGCAAAAGGCATAATTGCCTATAGAGAGTGCCTCAACCATGGTTGAAAGAGTGACAGGGTCAAAATCAAGGGACGTTCGAGCCAAAATGCCTGGACACACGGAATTTGAAGCAATTTAAGTAATAGGAAGAGGGAAAGACTGATTCTGGGAGAAAGTTCCAGAGCTCAGCTGTTGAGTAGAAGAAAGACAGAGTAACATTTCACTCTCTCTCTCTCTCTCTCTCTCTCTCTATATATATATATATATATATATATATATATATATATATATATATATATATATATATATCACTTTATATACTCCCTTTAATTATCTATAAGTTTGACCATATACTACCTTTAAGGGGATACTTTTTCTTAGTGTGTGTTTTTTCCTTTTCTTACTTTCCTCCCACTAATCTTAAGAAAGCATCCACAATTAGATCCCCCCTTCCAGATAAATTAGTACATTTTTCGGTAGACATATGTCATGCAGATGACCGGTTCCTCCTAAATTACAGGCTCGGTATCGCTCGCAAAGGAAAACTAATCCACACCTGAATGGCACGAAAGGTCTTATAATTGCCAAGGAAATGTTGAGCAAGGTCATAAAATAGCCAAATTGATGGGGCGATCATCCTAAATTTTCAGAGCTAATGGGGCTAAACATGAGACAGAAGAGGGTCTCCTTAAGGGGGGGATGGTTCGGTTTTCTGGCCACCCCTTCTTTCTCGTATTTAGTCCCATTAGTTTTCAGATTTTAGGACGTTCGGCCCATTAGTTTAACGATTTTAAGGCCTTTAACTCCATTTTGTTGTCAATATTAAGACCTTTCGTACAATATAGGTGTCGTGTTTTTCCCGACGACCGATAGCGAGCCTGTAATATAGTGGTAATCGGCCTTCGACCGGGACATTTTTCTATCGAAAAATGTACAAACTTATCATGAAGGGGGTCTGTGGGTGTTTTTTGTTTAACCTTGATTGAGGTCTAGGGAGGAAACTAAACACAACAAAAGTAATAATAATAAATAAAAAAATAATTATAACAAATATATAAAAAAATAAAAGATATATAAATAAGCCTATAAATCGCCTATCCTTCCTAAAAACATGTATACACACATTCCAGGGGTTTGTAAATACCTCCATGTATACACACATTCCAGGGGTTTGTAAATACCTCCATGCAAGACAAGCCCTGATTCTCTCAACGGTAAAACTTGACTAAGGTTCTGACGGTCATGGTCATATTGATGGACATTAAATTCGAGTGTGTGTGTGTGTGTGTGTGTGTGTGTGTATGTGTGTAAACATTATATACTCTATATATATACTGTATATATATATATATATATATATATATATATATATATATATATATATATATATATATATATATATATATACCGGTATATATATATATATATGTTTTTTGTTTTCTGTATACTGTATATAAATAACGTTAATTTTTATCTCATGCCTAATTTGCATACTGGCTCTATATACATAATTATCGGCATGAAGAGCTGACGGACACGTACGGTAGTCAAATAACGTCTGTTATAATAACATCCCAGATCCCTTTGACTTTCATCTTTTCATGAGTTAACATACTTCTGTAGATCACACTTCCGAGTCTCTGTTGAAACAAGTGTCTTATCACACTATAGCTGAGGCAAGCTAAAGTGGCAGGGAAGCCACTCCCACATTCCTATCCTCACAACAGATCCATGCAACCCAAACGAATGATTGGCTGCGGGGGCTAAAATGTTTTGGATTAGATAATACTATATCTTCTTTTTATACTACATATATCTTATAATACGCAATTACAAACAATTGTAAAGACTAAATCTTGGTCAAGACTAATATTCGAACTCGTTGACGTAAGAAATTATGCATGAAATATATTAATGTGATTATCATATAGTGAACCGGAATTGGTTATGAAACTATATCAATATCGTCCGTGAGTCAGTCACGGAATTCGTTCATCATCATACCCAATAGGAGCTTTGAAATCGCCCGCAGCCTTACCTGGAAGAAAAGATAAACGCAGCCTTTTATAAGGGATATAAGACCAAGTAGGGTTAAGGGGAGATGGGTAGTTTTTCTGGTCGCCCTTCTACCTCATATTTATCCCCATTAGTTTTTAGATTTTATGACGTTCGGCCCATAGGTTTGCCGATTTTAAGACCTTTCGCCCCACGTCTTTGTCAATATTAAGACTTTCCGTGACATTTAGGTGTCAATCTTTTCCTGGCGAGCGATAGCGAACCTTTAATTAAAGAGGAACCGGCCTTTGGCCGGGAAATTTTTCTATTGAAAAATGTACACATTTATCTTGAAGGAGGGTCAAATGTTTGTTTTGAGTTTGATAGAGGTCTAGGGAGGAAACTAAAACAATATATAAATATTTATATAAATGAGCAAATAAATACGCCCATCCCCCCTTAACTTATGAAATATAATTTCCATTGTATATATCAGAACTATGACTATTTAAATAGGCAAAACAATACCAGTGTTGACATATCTATCGATCTATTGTCAAACACCATGATTCTAGAGGGCTCTCTCTCTCTCTCTCTCTCTCTCTCTCTCTCTCCAACTCTATTTATTTTTATTTTTTTTTGAGAGGAGGATTCGAAGTTTGTGATAGCTACCGGTTATTATTTTTACTGCATCCTAATAGATCTAAAATCATCCAATGAACATATTTGCTCTCTCTCTCTCTCTGTCTCTCTCTCTCTCTCTCTCTCTCTCTCTCTATATATATATATATATATATATATATATATATATATATATTGTTACGGCTGGATCGGCAATACATATTCGGGATTCTTGATCGTAGGACAGAAATGGCTTATGTGACAACGACACGCTCGATTCCAGTCCCAAATACTATATGCTCCAGACAACAAAAGCACCAACGCCCTACAGAGTTATCGTCTATGGTAACGAGGTACCTTAACTCGGCGAAAGTGTACAACAGGGGTAGGCTATGAGGCTAAACTCCCTCAGACATTTATAGGTTACGTTATTACTAAAGAAATGCAATACTCAAGAAACTACGTTAATATTAAGCCTCTAATAATGTAGAATAGAAGCAGGCTAAAGGTATGACAGTGAAATGCTAAATGACAAATGTACACGCCTACTTGAAAGCGCGTGCACTAGAATAACTGTCCCCTACTAACATGCACTAGCATGTAGCATACAAGATGTTCATGATCCAGTAGATACCTAATAATACACATGGAAGGAACATAAATAGTAGTCACTTATTATAAGAATGAATCTATACTTGGAATAACTAAAAGGTTGCAGGCAACAGTACTGCGCCGGTAGCCTACTACCGCATAGGCTACTTCGCTTCTCTCACTCTGTCTCCCCTCTGAGTCCGTATGCGCCCTACGCAACAGAACTCCGGACACAGCAGCAAAACGACAGTGCAGTTAATTGATACATGAAAGTATTAATAGTGTTGTCTTGTGTGTGAGTAATGTGTATTGTAAAGTGTTACATACATAAACTTAAAGAGAGCTGCAATGCATAGTAAAATAAAGATATAACCCACTCATCATCCCCATGTGTTCTAGCTAGCAGGCCAAGTCACAGGAACAACGAGTCCCAGCACCGAAAGCGAGAACCCAGGAAAAGACTGCAGAGAACACAAGGACAGATAAATTACGTTACTCTACTATACCGGCACTACGAGCGAGCTGTAGTCTCTGGTACTACACTCGCTCCTGGCTCGGTAGGCAAATCAAGGCTAAGTCCTCGCCCCTCTACAGACAACTCCTGGGCATGGTCGGGCTCTTACACATGGCACTAGTCTAGTCACAAATTGGATATGAGCTGGGCATATAACTCGTGAACATGTAGAACGTTCACCAACTATCCTCATCAAGAAGATCGCTGTTCACATTAACCCCTTAAATCTAATACATGTAAATATATGCTTGTCCTAAGAGTAATACGAGAGGTGAGTGCTGAAACTCCTTTAGGACCTCAAGGGAAGGTTATGCATTTAAATAGAGAGAAGAATGAAATGAGAGTAATGTCGTCAGAGAGAAAGAGTGCAACCGTGAGAAGTTGGGAGAGAGGGCAAGGGATGTTAGAATCTCAAAGGTTCTAGGCAACCTGATCATGGAACACACAGCGAGCCTCCAGGCAATGTGCAGTACGACAACATGGGCAGCCCAGGCAGCATAGGCAGGCGGCAATGGACTACCAACCCTGTCGCGCCTAGCTATAAGCGCAAGGCTGCCAACCAGTCCATACGTCTGGCAACCACCCCCCCCCCCCCGGCAGCGTGGCGCATTGCTACCCTCTCGCTCTGAAGCCTAACTCACTCTCTCTCTCTGAACTCCCATTGTCTTATCTATCAACTTCTCTATTGATACTACATATTAAATGGAAGGTCTCGACATGGCTTAAAACAAAACCCACCACTGGTTAGCACATGACGAGACCTTTGCAGAGATACAAAGAACATAGTTATACGTTGTCACACTCAATATAGGCAGCCAGCACGGTACAGTGGTACGGGCGGTACAGTGGAGTACCAAGGAGTACAATCAGGTTGCGTTGCCACGCACTGGGTGCGTCACAATATATATATATATATATATATATATATATATATATATATATATTTATGTATATATATCTATATTTCTATCTCTCTTTCTCTCTCTTTTCTTTTCTTTTTTCTTTTTTTTATGAGGGGAGGAATCGAAGTTTGTGATAGCTACCTGTTATTATTTTGTACTGCATCCTAATAGATATAAAATCATCCAATGAACATAATTTATTTGCTCCATTTGTATGCATTAAACAATTACGCCGTTGAAGCTCACGTTATAAACCTGATGTATAAATTAATAAATTACATACATTCATACCGATATTGTGCCAGTAAAATGATTGCCACATGACTATTGCTTCCGTTATTGCTGGCATGGATGGACGATAATAACAAAAACAAAAATGTGTTTATATATAGGGTTATTATTATTATTTTTTTTTTTTTATTTATTTATTTTTTTTTTTTTAGGGGGGTTTCTAATAATTGACTTATTCATGAATTATTATGTTTCCTGGCTAGACCATCAAGCTTAGAAAAACATCCCCTATATCGACCCCCTCCAAGAGAAATGTGTACATTTTTCGGTAGAAAAATGTCCCGGCCTGGTTCCTCTTTGAATTACAGGCTCGCTGTCGCTCATCAGGAAAACAAAGACATCTAAATAACACGAAAGGGTTCGAAAGGTGTTAAAATGTCTAAACTAATGGGCCGAACGTCTTATAGTCTAAAAACTAATGGGGCTAAACACGAGGGAGAAAGGGGTAAGAAGAAAAACAGCCATCCCTCCTTAACACCTTACGAGCGGCCTATGCGGTTTATTTATATGTACCGCCCAGCGGGGTGTTTTTAGCCAAAATAGGGCTGTTTACGTGATCATTTTCATGCCTAAATAAGACCCAGAACGTAAAACAAGTATCTATCCCTGAAAGGGCATAAACAGAGCTTTCGAATGACACCATAACGATCCTTTTATGATGGCTAGTTTTCTTGCAATAACCGTGCAACGCGAGTGCAAAAAGCATGTAATTAGGCAATTTCCCCATACAATTCCGTATATAGCGAGTGAGAGAGGGAGGGAGGAGGTGGGATTCGTGTCAGTAGGTTCGCCGCGGTGGTCGGGAGCAGTCATACGCTCGCTACTCTCCTGCCACCACTTGTCTCTCTCTCTCAGCAACATTACGTGCTGAAATGTCGAGCGCCGCCACATAGTCCAGCTTTATTTAACTTGACTTATGTTGCGCGCTGCTAATTAAGGGTTAAAGAGGATATGAAGATAAATTATGACATGAATATCTATATTATAGATTATTGAATTGAATTAGCCTAATAGGAGGTGGGGCTTTTGGTCTTTCCTTATTAATCGTAATTGGACCAAGGGGAGTCTTTTTGAACCTCCCCTGTTTCGCTCCATTAAGTAGGAGATTTTATGACGATTCACCCCATTATTTTGGTGATAAAAAGATGGTTCAATAACCTGAAGTGTCGATTTATTCTACGCGAGAGATAGCGAGCCTGTAACTTAAAATAAGTCTGCCTTCGGCCGGGACATTTTTCTATCGAAAAATAATCAGGCTTCTGAGAAATCGAATATGTAACGATTTAAGACACTAAATCCTTATAAATCCCTCATCAAAATTCGTGGGCCTTATATATTTCTAACTATGGAAGTATACAGTATATCTGGAATTTGTTTTATGAACATAATATGTGCTACACATCAACTACAAAACGATATATACTATTTATTGAAAAGCAGGTTCCATCCAAAAATCAATACAGATAGTTATAATGGCATAAAGAAAACATAGAGGATCCACCAATGTTTATGAGTGACTGTACACTCGGTCCAAAAAGTATTTGCACCCCTACCCTGATGATTTGGTGTGTACAGCTTATTAGTATAGGTCTTAGGTCATAGGTACTAGGTCTTAGATAGTATAGGTCTTAGGTCATAGGTACTAGGTCTTAGATAGTATAGGTCTTAGGTCATAGGTACTAGGTCTTAGATAGTATAGGTAAGTAGTAGTATAGATGGATATAGCTGCAGGAAGATATGCCAACGCTATCGAGCTGTACACACCAAATGATCAGGGTAGGGGTGCAGATACTTTTTTGACCGAGTGTACATACTACTTCATTCCGTGTACATATATATTTGTGTGGACACTAGTGTGTATAATTGACTGCCTGGGTGTGTGTCCAGTCCGTGATATTATGTATGGGACGAACATTTAATTAGATTGACTTCCAAGAATCATTTGCTATAAAACCTTTAACTAGATACAATATTTTAATATCAGGCCTACATAAGATAATACGCTTCTAACTTAATCATACTAATTGTCTCACATACTTACGAACTTGATGATCCTTGGGGGAAGTGCAGGATCCAGGCTACCTATCAATAAAAAAGTGGTTGTGCATGCAGTTTTACTGCAGAAAAAGGTTCTACAGTAACTAATAAATTAAATTAATTTGGGTAGACATATCACTCTTTGGACATTTTCATTCTGGCGGCCATTTTGAAAAAAAAAATGAAATTATCATAAATGACCCCAATAACTCAAAAATACCCCTGTTAAAATGAACCTTTTGATGTAATCAGACATTTTTGGGTCGGAAAATATTAATTTTAGGTTACTGTAAAACCATTCAGGGAGGTTTTAGGAAGGGAAGAGGATGTGTAGATCAGATTTTACCCTGAATTGTGTTGTGGAGAATATCTGGAGAAGAAACAAAAGGTGTATGTTGCCTTTATGGACTTGGAGAAGGCCTATGATAGAGTGGATAGAGAAGGTTTGTGGAAAGTACTTAGAATATACGGAGTAGATGGCAAGTTGCTGAAAGCAGTGAAGAGCATGTATGAGGGTGCAAAGGCGGCAGTACGTGTGGAGAGTGCTCAGAGCGAGTTATTTGACCTGAATGTTGGTTTGAAACAGGGGTGTGTGATGTCCCCGTGGTTGTTTACTGTATATATGGATGGAGTCATGAAAGAAATACTATCAAGAGCAGTGGATGTTGGTGTATCACTGAAAAGGGAGGGAATTGAGTGGAAGCTACCTATACTGCTGTTTGCGGATGATACAGTTCTGATGAGTGATAATGAATGGGAGTTGCAAGGTCTGGTAAATGAGTTTGGAACAGTGTGCGAAAAACGGAATTTGAAGGTAAATGCAGGGAAGAGCAAGGTTATGGTCTTCGCAAGGGGTGAAGTCACAGAGTGTGAGGTGAAGCTGAACGGTCAGGCTATGGAGATTGTCAACTCTTTTAAGTATCTGGGCAGTGTGTTGAGTAAAGATGGGACTATGGATGAAGAAGTGCGGGAGAGGGTACAACAGGGGAAGAGGGTTGTAGGAACGCTGAAAACAGTAACAAGAAATAGGGTGGTCAGTATGGAAGGTGAAGAAGTCCTTGCATGACAGTGTGGTAATCCCGACACTGACTTACGGAAGCGAAGCATGGACGTTGGTTGAGAGACTCAGACCAAGAGTGAGAGCAGTGGAAATTAATTACTTAAGAAGTGCGTGCGGAGTTACATGGAGGGATAGACAGACTAATGAGGAAGTAAGAAGGAGGTGTCTTTTTTTTTTTTTTTTCTATATTCCAACTTACTTCCTCTCGGACATAGGCTGAGAGCCTTAACATTCACCGCTTTACAATGAACAGTGAAGCCCGTGAGGTCTTGTTCCAGTCTAGGGAGTGAGACA
>JBAKBP010031705.1:0-24115 GCA_037953745.1 Lithodes maja
CTGTCTTCACATTTCAACACTTACTAATCCTCCTAACTTAAATTACCTCTAATAGACACCGAATACACTGTAAAGTGCGACATGATCCTCAAGGGGTACCGTAATGTCACGTTTTAATGATCACTCCATATTTCGCTACTCTATTTACAAAGTAACTGATTTCTATAAAAATGGGATAATAATAATAATAATAATAATAATAATAATAATAATAATAATAATAATAATAGTTCTTAAAGCTAGCGCATGCTAAGCTAGCTAAGGATAGCTCAATAAGGCCGATTAGGCGTATTTCCATTGGGGTCCTGTACTACTACCCCACCCCTTTGCTCATGAGGGATGGTAACGACTCAGTGCTTGTGAAAAATCTTTAATGCGCCGAGTGTGGGCGCGAACCCGGGCCTTCTGGGTGGAAGTCCGAGACGCTAGTCACTACACCATGCGAGCCGTATATGCTAATCACCATCGGCTGAAAATTAAAATGGTTGTGATTTTTCCTTTAATGGGCGTGTTTTAGTCTGATCATCATTATATATATATACACACACACAAGGTTAGATACAATCACGAATTTCAAGGCTACAGGCTTTTTCACGGCTATATCACAAGGTTAGATACAATCACGAATTTCAAGGCTACAGATTTTTTCACAGCTATATTAAAAAAATGCCCCATAGCATAACATGGGGCCGAGCTGTCTCAAATAATAGGCCGAGCTGTCTCGCCGTCATGGCCGAGCTGTCTCAAATAATAGGCCGAGTCGTCCAGTCCCCAAACCATGGGATAACCATGGAAAAATTAGGAGAGCTAAAGTGTCTTAAAAATTTATAAAAAAATTAAAAGAAAGTAAGAAAAGTGTAACAAGAAAAGTTCTAATACTAGAAAAAAAGAAAAAGAAAAAACAAAAAGTGACAATATATTTTGGAAAACATGTAAATTTATAGAAAATAAGGACCCCAGCAAGAAGATGAAGAAATAATACATCTACAGTGAAGAAAGAAAACTGGGGAAGGTGTAAGAAGACCAACAAGGGGCCGATACTTAACCCTTCGAACCCGGGTGGTACACGTGTGTACCATTTTTTTTTGGCCCGAGGAACCCGGGTGGTACAACACTGTACCATTGCTTGCGTGAGTGCTTTTCGAATGGCGCGCGTACAAATTTTGCTCCGTGGTCACCAGGCGGCGCTACCAGACAGCATGTACGCCAGTCTCTACCCTGCCGCCAACATGGATACTAGCCCAAAAAGTGATTCCCTTGTGTCCGATTCCACACTCCCTGCGACGCCTGCCCATGTTCGTCGCGCCCTAACGCAAATGCACGCACAAGATGCGTTGACTCCCGGAGGTATTGAAATAGCTTTGAGGAGTTATGAACGTGGTGAAGGCAAAAAAAGTGGTGATGACTTGGGCAGTGATAGCTCCGAGTCTTACGAGTCTCACTATAGTGAGGATTTTGACGATATAGAAGAAATCCGTGAAAGAGACGCGCTTTTTCTTGGATTTGAGCATGACGATGAAAGTGATGATAGTACTGAACGTGACATAGTTGTGCAAGGTGATGAGAGTCTAGTGAGAGTGAGCGAATGGGACAGCACTAGGTCGACTGCCAAGTTTAGGTTGAGTGACACGACACCTAGCCCTTCGCCAGCTAAATCCCCATTCAAGATACGTTTCTATAAGAAACAAGTTCTCAAAAAGGCGGCCGCGGCAGCCAGGAAAGAGGCCCTAAAAGTTGGTGAGGGAGCAGTGCGTGAGGGTGCCAGTGAGGCTGCGCGTGAGGCCGAGGTTGACCCGCCATTGTCTTCCTTATCTACCCACGCCACCCAAGTTGCCCCAGGCTCCCGCCATTCTTCCCCACCACCACCAGCACTGCCTAGGGTTGAGGAACCCCCACTTTCGTCCTATTTACCCCCTATTTCCCCCGAGAGGAGACATACTACTAAAGAAAAGGGAAAAGGGAGAAAATATGTCAAAAAAGGAGCTACAAGTAGGCGCTCTTTGTTCGAGGCTCCCGCGGCTTCCACCCCTGCGGCTTCCACCCCTGCCGCTCCCAGCCATACGCCCCCGCAAGTTTCCCCAGGGTCCACCCCACCTCTCCAGCCTACAACAGAGGTTCCTGATGATGTGTTTGACCTCGCATCCATACCTGCACCTACAGACACTGAACCAGTGCTGTCTAAGACTCGTCGTAGGCCAAGGAGCCCCGAACCTCTGTATGAAGATGACAGAGCCTCATCTCCCACTCCTTCCCCACCTCGCCGACCTACACGCCGCCCACGCATCATTCGTTCCCCGCAAGAGTATGAGGGGGGCTCTGAAGATGAAGGGCACCTCACAGACGACTCTGGCCATGATTACCTGGGTCCACCGTCAGGGCAAGATGACGGCTCTGACGACAACGACGATGACGAATTTATGGACATCGACGACCCTCAACCCAGACGCTTTGCCCAGGGCCGTCGTGCTCCTGGCCGCCCTGGCCGCCTGGCTGGCCGCCGGGCTGGGCCTGGGCGCCGTCGCGCTCCTGGCCGCCCTAGGGTTCGCGCCGCCAAAGTTCGTGGGCGTGCTGCCCCCGCTGTAGCTCCTCGTCAGCGTCGCCAGAAGGACGGATTTTATGTTTTCAACTGGCAGGATGTGGCTGCTGATCAAGTCATTGACCCTGATGTAACCCCTTTTGATGAGGTACAGGATGCTCCAGGAGTTACCCCAAGTTTTCCTGCAGGCCCCAATGCTCGACCACATGAGCTTTTTGAGGCTTTTTTTGATAAGGAGGTTACTGACTTTGTCATAAAAGAGACAAATAAGCATTACCAAATCCAGGTTAACTTTTTTGGCAAGGTGACCAAGGGCCACATGAAGCGGTGGACCCCAGTGACTCATCCCGAGTTCATGGTGTTCCTGGCAATCACCATGCTAATGCCTCATGTGAAGAAGCACAGGTTGGCTGACTATTGGATCACCAAAGATCTAATATCCACCCCTGCCTTCGGGAAATACATCTCTCGGGACCGGTACCTCGACATCCTCGGAGCGCTCCATCTTGTCACCAACACCGACATGCATCTCCCTGACAAACTGTGGAAAATTAGGACGTTGTACGAGATGATGAGAGAACGTTTCACGTCCTACTTCATGCCCTTCTGCAACGTCTGTATTGACGAGTCTCTTGTGCTGTTCCGGGGAAAGCTGAGCTTCAGGCAGTACATCCCCTCAAAGAGACATCGCTTTGGTATAAAGTTCTTTGTGCTGTGCGATTGCAAAACTGGCTATGTCCTGGACTTCCTGGTCTACAGCGGGAAGGAAGGGGACGTGGCAATAGACCCCCTCATTGGCTTTGGCGGAGCAGTGGTTCAAGCCATGATGAACCGGTACTTCGAAAAGAATCACGTCCTCTACACGGACAACTACTACACGTCCCCCACTCTCTCAAAGTACCTCCATGAGCGCCAGACGGGGACTGTAGGCACAGTTAGAGCAAAAAGGAAGGGCATGCCAAGTTTCCCTCCTAAAACAAAGAAAGGCGATGTCTTCAAGAAGAAGTCGGGACCCATTCTGGCTATCCACTGGCACGACCAGCGGAAGGTCAACCTCCTGAGCACCATCCACAAGGGGGAAATGGTTGAGACTGGCAAGGTGGATCGCCGCACCAAAGTCAGGGTGACCAAGCCCGATGCTGTCCTGGACTACAACATAAATATGAGGCTGGTGGACAAGTCCGACATGCAGATAGGCTTCATCGACTGTCTGCGTACCTCGTGCAGATGGTACAAAAAGTTCTTTCTGCACATGGTGGACATGTCAATGCTGAATGCCTATAATATCTACAGGCTTCGGAATCCGCGCACACCCAGGAAGTTCAGTAGCCTGCGGAGGTTCCAAAAACAGGTGTTGGTGGAGCTCCTGGACAGGTATGCTATGCCACAGAGGGCAGTGGCACAACCTGGGCGCCCCGTTCAGGACCGCATGCAGGCTGCACAGTTTGTAAGTGTGCACAAGCTCGGTTACCTGCCTCTGGAACGAGATGGAGTCACCATTAGCAGAAGGCGGTGCCATGTCTGCTGGAACAGCCAGGTGAGGCCGAGGAAGCAGAAAAAGACCACCATGCAGTGTGTGGAGTGCCAGCTGTCACTATGTGCTATACCGTGCTTTGCTGAATACCACAGCAAGCAGGAGTACTAACTAATAATCATAGTGAAAGTACCAAAGACTGACAATATGTATGTATATAGGCAACAAGTGGAAATAAAACAATGTACAGGTGTATTGTGATAAAAAAGTCATGTATTATGAAAACATATATAAATAAGTAAAAAAAGACACAATAAATTGTATATAAAACGTTTACAAAGCATATAACTAAGTGAAAGTGACACATGACATAATATTAGATGGCCAAAGTATAATAAACACCTGTGATAACGAATAATCAGTGCCTAATATAACAATAACCTACCTCAAGTACTAATAAAATGTACCGTATCAAGTGAAAATGAGCATTATCAGTGAAAGTGACACTCTCTCAAGCATATTTACCAAAGTGAAAGTGACACACGAACTAATATTAGATGGCCAAAGTATAATAAACACCTGTGATAACGAATAATCAGTGCCTAATATAACAATAACCTACCTCAATTACTAATAAAATGTACCGTATCAAGTGAAAATGAGCATTATCAGTGACAGTGACACTCTCTAAAGCATATTTGTCAAAGTGAAAGTGACACAAGACCTAAGATTTGATGGCCAAAGTATAATAAACACCTGTGATAACGAATAATCAGTGCCTAATATAACAATAACCTACCTCAATTACTCATAAAAACTACGGTATCGAGTGAAAATGTGAAATATTAGTGAAAATGATAGCCTAATACACATATTTTATATAATTGGACTCCAAATAACTATAATAACATCACTATCAATACATAAAATCGCCTCCGGGAGGTAAAAAGTTTGGCGCGACGAGCCGCGGCCTGGGCCAAGGCGACGCATCCGAACGCGGGATGATTTTCACGCATAAAAATCACTCCACTTCCCGCGCTCACCATTATGCAATCACTTGGGCTAGAGACCTCTACTCAACGGCATTCTACACATGAAGGTTTGTGCTACATTTTTCTGTTTTTTTTATAACTTTGTGTAATGTATTTCAGGAGTAACATGTGAGTCAACTTGTACCAAAATTCCTGAAAACCCCCGGACACAGAGTACAGTTACGATATTCCCTAGCCGGGGTCGGAGGGTTAAGGCTATCCCTCAACATCATCATCATCATCAGTGGTAGTTTCGGTAATATTTTCCAGAGTAATATTCACTAGGCCTAAACGTAAATATTGTTAATACTGTGGAAATCTGCGCATTTTTCAAAGACACTGTGGACCATAGAACTTTTATGTTTTGAAAAACTGGCAAGTTGCTAAGGACACTACATCCGCCTTATTAGAAACAATTTATTAGGGAAAATAGGGACCAATAGACTCGCCATATTTTTCTCATTATAGTCCGCATGGAGGAATTTCGTTATTGACACTTGAAAAAAACAGATTTCACAGAAAAATACACCAAAAATCTGTCAACGATGCCAAATAGCGGTGGTGTGGGGGCGGTGGTGTGGGGGCGGTAGCCCCCACCCATAGTACTAAGATAGGTTAGGAAAGGTTGTTAGGTTAGGCTAATGTCCTTTCAAAGGGGTATAGGCTAGTAAACACTAGGATAGCCTATACCTGGTCAGAGGTAAGAAGAAGAGTCCTGCTGTAGTCTCCTTGAATGCTACCAAGATATTTACAAAAAGAACATAGGCCTATACAGTATATCCACAATGAACAACAAATGGCTTACCTTCATGGAAACGGAAGGACGGGTAGGGTCGAGTTCATCTCACACCACTCCCCTACACACTCCCTCGCTAAAGACCAATAGAGCAAGCCTTAACCAATACTCCTAACGATTACAGTCATCTCGCCTCCCTCCCAGTCTTCGAAATGACGCGCACGCACACACTACCACACACGATGACAATACATTTTACACTCCGAGGCCGGCGAGAATGGACGGTGTAGGCCGAGTGATTTGTGGTGAAGTGGGAGAGGATGGGGGAGGGATGAATGAGTGAGGGCAGGTGGGAGAGGGAGGAGGGAGGGTGGGGAGGGATGCAGGAGTGAAGGAGAGCGGGGAAGAGATGAAGGAGTGGGGGAT
Organism: Lithodes maja; assembly: GCA_037953745.1. NCBI lineage: Eukaryota > Metazoa > Arthropoda > Malacostraca > Decapoda > Lithodidae > Lithodes > Lithodes maja. The sequence continues at coordinate 6,204 of JBAKBP010031705.1, forward strand.
GCCAACATATCCGCATAATACTACCCCATCACTAACACCGTATCTGCTCTTCAACATAATCTAGGCCACAACCTTAAAGAAGAGAACACCAATAGGATAAATATTTACCAGCTTAAACGTGACTGTGAAATCGGACACACCAAAATAATACCTTAGCCCTTAGGCTTTATAGGGATGATGTATAAGTATGTTGGTATCCCTGTTCAGCAAGGCCCACTCACAGCAACAACCGACCTTATGTTGCCGTTTCATTATTTACAAGCCAAATTAATGGCTACGGGATTGAGTTCTTTAATCGGCAAAGGACCTGCTACACACACACATAAACACCTCTCATCAATTGTAGATGCTCTTTTAGTAAACTGTTTCATTTAAGTTAATATAGAAAGTTAAATAAATATTAGACACCTGCTGGGCCCTAGCTAGATGCGAACTTTCGATTACATCTACAGTCGTCACTTTTCACAATTTTTCATTTATGAGTTACGGATAACCAACTCGGTGACCTATAAGACTAATAATTGAGCGAAAATCAGCAAAACACGATGAAAGTGGGAAGGAGTATGTTCAGAGAAAATAAAATATTTATGAATGCTGATGGTTTAACCCTTCCTCCCCGGGCTGTCTTAGCTAATGACGGTCGCCCCTACCCGGGCGATATGGCCGAAAAACGTCTAGGCCTAGGCTACCGTATTTATGTTTATTTTCACTGCTAGAACTTTCCCACTCATCTATAATCGTAGTGCGGTTTTCAATCTGTATTTTGGCATTTAGTAGAGCTCTGTAAGTCAACTGGTTCAGTTGTGATGACGATTTCAGTGGAGCCAATATTGCAGAGATGTTGCCAATATGGGGGCATTTTAGACACTAATTTCGTCATGACGTCAGAACAATAACATTGAGGAGTCTTCTCCTTCTTGTTTTGGGAGGTGCGGTGACGAACGCTTGGGTTTGTTGACATAGGTCGTACGTACGGCGTTCGGACCAAGCTTAATTAGGCTATTAAGCTCATGCCTTAGATAAGGCATACCGGGTAGCTGCCCTTCTTTCGTGCTGTCCTTACCAAAGGCAGCCCGGGTAGGAAGGGTTAACTAAAGAAAATGCCTTCGACCCTCTTTGGTCCAAGTGAGGTCTTTTTTCACCTCACCCGTTTCGCTCCATTAGCTTGGAAATTTTAAGACGTTTCACCCCATTAGTCTGGTGATAACAATACGCTATGCCCTATGCAGGTGTCGATTTGACTCCGGACGAGTGATAGCAAGCCTGTATCTTAGAGGAAAATAGCCTTTAGCTGGGATATTTTTATATCGAAAACTGTACTAACTTTGCTTGAAGGGGTCTGAATTGATATTTTTTAAGTTTGATGGAAGTCTGGGATGTTTTTTTTTTTTTTTGAGCCTAGGGTATAAAATGTCATTAATTGCTCGAAAATAGCTCCAACAAGCATAATCCTCAATAATCTAGGGTACAAAACACCATTAATTGCTCGAAAATAGCTCACACAAGCATAATCCTCAATAATAAATAAAGGTAAACAAAGTTATGGGGTGGCATTAGCAGGCGGGTGCTTTAGAATAGTGTACACATTGTAATTATACCAATTATTGGGAATACCAGTACTTATACTGTAGTCTATGTAGGTTGTCATATACCAGGTTGTTTATCCATTTATAGTAATGTATCATAGTTTTAAAATGTATTGCAACACCGCAAATAGTCTTCCCATATTGACTAATTCCTTGAACGTGACATTTCGTTATGTGTGCGATTAGTTTGCTTAGGAACCAGATTAACTTGCGCAGCCATTCGCCCAGAATCGAAAATATTAGTTTCCAAATTCCCTGCGTTTTAAGCCCAGGAACATTTTTGCACTTGGCGGGTGACTTTCGAATTTTGAGTTTTCATGGGTATATATATGGATTCGTCTCGTCATTACAATTCCAACGGCATATGAATTTTTTAATTTTGACCAATTTTTAGGCCCAATTATAGGTCTATTTTAAAGTTTAAAAACTCTATAGACGAGTTATCTATGTATGGATTTTGTTCAAATTTTAACCATAAGTTCACTTTGCCACACTGAATTGAATGGCGCAAACATAATTGAAATCGGACAATTAGTTTAGGATTTAGGATTTGACTTGGCCTCCCAGAAGGGCCCAAATAAGTCCTAGGGAATTCTACTTGGTGCCATTCGTTTTTTCTCGACGAGCAGCTACTGTACATGGTCGTAGATTGCATTTTCGACCAGCCATTCGCCCAGAATCGAAAATATTTGTTTCCAAAATCCCTGCGTTTAAATTAAGCCCAGGAAAATATTTGCACTTGGAGGGCGACTTTCGAATTTAGAGTTTTCATGGGTATATATGGATTTGTGTCGACATTACAATTCCAACGGCATATAATTTTTTTTATTTTGACAAATTTTTAGGCCCAATAGGCCTATTTTAAAGTTTAAAAACTCCATAGACGAGTTATCCCCACAAACGTTTACTGCTAAAACTAAAAGCGCATGGAATACAAGACTGTGTGTTGAAATGGATAGAAAATTGGCTCCGCGACAGAAAGTAAAGAGTAGTAATAAACGGTAAGGCATCTAAATGGACCAATGTAAGTAGCGGGGTACCCCAGGGATCGGTACTAGGACCAATTCTCTTTCTAATTTACATCAACGACATAGATGAGGGTCTCACTTGTACAATCTCAAAATTTGCTGAGGATACAAAAATTAAAAATAGCGTACTCTCAAAAGAACAAGTTGACGATATGCAACACAATCTAGATAAGTTGTCACGTTGGGCCCAAATTTGGCAAATGAGTTTCAATGCGGATAAATGTAAAGTACAGTACTACATATCGGATACCAAAATGAGAAAGCAAACTATTCGATGAATGGCACTCAGCTCAAGAATGTAATCAGAGAAACCGATCTGGGAGTAACAATATCGAGTAACCTAAAACCCCTGCCCCTTTCTGGGGGCACGGGTCCTTGGAGCGGCTTCGGTCGCGCCGGGAATTTCCACACCTCTCACACCACACACACACATCATACAGTTTTTCCTACACCGAGAAATGACTCTCCGGCTGTCATTTCTCGAAGACTTCTTCTAGCCGGAGACATTGAGAGCAACCCAGGACCCATGTACACATACATATGTCCAACTTGCTCAAAACCCATCACTTCGAGTCGCCATACTAAGGGTTCAGATCTCTGCAATTTATGCGGGAACTGGACCCACTTCACCTGCACAACATTTGCCTCCATGAAACACTACACAAACACCTGGACCTGTTCCTCATGCCCCTCCCTCTCCCAGTCAAATCCCTCACCTAAAACCCGTCCACCTCTCCTCCCCAACCCACCTAACCTTCCCATATCATCCACTCCCCCCCCTAAACCCCGTCCACCTCTCCTCCCTAACCCACCTAACCTTCCCATACCATCCACATCCTCAATTCAACACACCACACCCCATCCCAATCCATTCCAACCCCCATCTCCTGCTCCCCAATTCCCACCCCCACCTCACCCATCCCCCACCCCCACCCCCACCCCATCCTTGTGCAGCAGCACCCAACATACATCGTGCACATAACATTAACATTCTTCAACTGAACATAGATGGCATCAACACAAAGAAACACGAACTCTCACACTTCATCAAACAACACAACATACACATTGCCATCTTACAAGAAACAAAACTCCACACAACACAAAAAACACCCACATTTCATAATTTCACCACCATCAGACAAGACCGGGCTGTCGGCGGGGGCGGTGGACTCATCACCTTGCTACACAAAGAAATATCATACATAGTAACCAGTGTACAAACCAAATCCCTCCTCCCCCCAAATGATAACACAACAGAAATACAGTCAATTAAAATACGCACTGGCAACAACTCCAACATAACCATCATAAACACATACATCCCTCCCCAAACATCCCCTACAGTACCAAATGAATACAGACCACACTTACAACACATCACAAACACCCCACACATCATCCTGGGTGGTGACTTCAACGCCAAGACGTCGGCCTGGTTTGTCGACAACCCGGACACAGACAGAGGGCTGGTACTACAAAACCAAACCGATAACCTCATCATCCTTAACGACATCCATCAACATACCCATATTCCTCACCAAGCCCTCTAATAACCCATCATCTCCAGACATCACCTTTTGCTCCCCAGAACTCGCCCCCACAACATCCTGGAGGGTGGTCAGAACCTTAGGCTCTGACCACCTCCCGATCATTATCACCACCAAAACCAGACTCACCCCAGCTAGCCACAAACACACATACACCAATTATAAAAGAGCTAACTGGGAAGCATTCACAAATGAGACAGAACAACACTTCAAAACTCTAAACAGTACACCCATCACTAACATCAACAATGCTGTACACATACTCAATAAAACTATCCAAAACGCTGACAAGAAACACATTCCAAGAGGTAACAGAAAAAGACACAACCCCAACTTCACACCAGAAATTCAAAACCTCATCAGACAATGCGACATACTGAAACACTCCCCAGCACCCCACACAACAAATTCAAGCACTCAACACCCAAACTAACAACAAAATACAAGAACAACAAAAACTAAATTGGAATAACTTCCTACAAACACTTGATCACAAAACAAACCCCAAAAAACTCTACAAAACACTAAACAGCATCACACTTTCCAACAGCAACACAACACAATCACATGCTGCAATCACAACAACAGACTCTACTCCTTCATGTAAACAACAAGCAAACACTCTCATCAATCACTTCTCACATGTCAGCCCTGGTGATGGGCTGGTCTATCAGAGTGAGAGCTGAGCAATCTCTGCCATACCCATAGCTTACTCTGACTGTTTCTTTAACTTATACATTTTCTAGATCTCAAGTGACGGCGTCTCTTCCGTGGATTGACCTCCCAATCTACCAAGATTGGAAGCCAAAGCGTCACATTTTTCCCTTGCCCCTCAACTTTCTCTTCATAATTGCTGAGGGGCACAGGGCCCTGGGTGGGGCTTTGGTTTCCCGGGCGTTTCTGCACCCTCCTCAGCTCCCCGCCATGGAGTGGCTTCGGTCACCCAGGCTTTATTGTGGTCGGCGGGGAGGGTTCTGTGGGGGCACTCGGTTATGGCCTTGGAATTGCTCGGGGCCTTGGGGCTGTTCGGCCAGGCAGCTTGGGGAACAACAACAACAACAACATGTCAGCCACCTAAAACCTCACAAAGACGACCGACGTGTCATCCGACGTAAGAGACAATTCCCCACAGACCCTGACTATACACCCTTCACCAATCACCAGACAAAGCATATCATCAACAATCTCAAGCACTCGCCCGCCTGTGGCCTAGACAACATAAGCAACATACACCTCAGACACCTGGGACCACAAGGCATACAAGCACTCACTAACATATCAAACTACAGCTATTCACACAACACAATACCAGACATTTGGAAGCATGGTATCATCATCACATTCCCCAAACCCAACAAAGACCCCACGCTACCCTCCTCGCACCGCCCCATCACTCTCATTTGCTCCCCCTCCAAAGTCATGGAACGCCTAGTATTACAACTAATTACACCTGACCTACCCCTAGCGCCAACACAACATGGCTTTAGGCCACTGCACTCCACAAACACTCTTCTCACAGACCTTACACAAAGAGCTTTCGACGGCATCAACTCAGCTAGACCACCACACAGATCACTATTAGCCACACTCGACATTAGTAAAGCCTTCGATGCCATCCCCCGCCACAACCTAACAAACAAAATCTACAACACAAACATGCACAACAACACAAAAAGGTGGCTGGCCAACTTCCTAGCAGGCAGATGTGCACACGTATCTTTTGCCGGTCAGTCATCTAAAATCAGAAACTTTCCAAACGGAGTCCCACAAGGATCCGTCCTATCGCCCGCACTCTTCAATCTGTACATGCACGATATAACTACACCCAATACGCCCCAAATAAACTTAGCCTCCTATGCAGATGACATAACACTGACATGCACACACCATGACCCAAAAAGAGAAACAGATCTCCTTCAACCCTATCTCAAAACACTACATGGCTGGTGCACTACAAATAGACTTAATCTAGCCCCAGCCAAATCCACCGCAACCCTGCTCACAAGTTGGACAGAACACGAATACATCCCTCAACTCACCATAAACAACACACCCCTAACACATACACACACACCCAAAATCCTAGGAGTAACATATGATACTCATATGACATTCAAACAGCACACCACAAACATTAAAAAGAAACTGACACCCAGACTTAACGCCCTCAGGTCACTTGCTCACACAAAATTTGGACACAACAAAGAAACTACCACCACAGTATATAAACAATACATAAGATCAGTGATGGAATACGCAAGCCCAGCCTGGGCTTCTAACCTAGCTGAAACACATCATAAGACCTTACAGACTATTCAAAACAAAGCCCTGAAGATCATTACAGGCTGCACAGCTACTGCACCCACAGATCACCTACATCAAGAAACCAAAATCCTCAAGGTCAAAGACCATCTGCACATGAGAGGCACTCAATTCCTGGCAGCAGCCTCCACGAACCAAGACCACCCACTAAACTACATGGCAACACACCCACAGACACCAAGAAATATCAAAACAACACCCAGCACAAGGTATCACACACAATTATTGTCCTCTCTCCCTCCCTGCCCACCCCGAACCAACTTCCAGAAGCACATCCATACTCATATCTCTCACCGATCCATCCACTCACTCACAGACAACACGCAGCTGCATGCACGACCTCCCGAAATCCATCCTTCCGAATCCTCCCTTCCTCGCGAGGACAGAGTCCACCTGGCCAGGCTGAGATGCGGACACCATCCAGCTCTCCTGAGCTATCAGAAGAGACTGGATGACTCCGTTGTCGACGCCTGCCCGGGATGTAACACAGCACCCCATACCATTAAACACATCATAGAAGACTGCATTTCACACAACCACTTATGCCAACAACACAATCTACACTCAATGAGAGCTCTGTGGGAAAGCCCGATCGTGGCCATGGCCTTTCTCAGGGATTCGGGGCTGTTTGGCCAGGCAGCTTAGGGAACAACAACAACAACAACAACCTAAAACCGAGTCAACAATGTTCAGAAGTTGTTAAGAAAGCAAACAAAATAATTGGCTTTATAGGCAGGTCATTTGAGCATAAATCCAAAGAAGTTATCCTAACCCTTTACAATTCCTTAGTCTGCCCTCTTCTGGAATACTGTGTTCAATCCTGGTGCCCTTATTACCAAAAAGATATAGACAAGCTAGAACGAGTTCAACGTAGAGTTACCAAAATGATACCTAGCCTAAAGAACAAACCATACGAGGAGCGTCTTAGAGAATTAAATCTATTTCCTTTAACCCAGCGCAGATTAAGAGGCGACTTAATTCAAGTATTCAAAATCATCAAAGGCATCGACAATATGAACTGTAGTAAGTACTTCACTATCGACCAATCTAATTACACGCGGGGAAACGGTTGCAAAATTATTGGTAAATCTTTTAACTCGCACGAATCTTAAGAATTTCTTCTTCAATTGAGTTGTCAACTTGTGGAATGGGCTTCCCCCCCCCCCCTTATTTATTTTATCCCCCCCTCAGTTACTAACCCATCTGTCCCCTACTAACTTCCTAATCCTTCCACGGACATTAGTTCCCTTTCCAATGTTCCTTTACCCACTCTAAACCACTGTTTGAACAATTGATCCTCAGTGTTTTGGAGGACAAGCAGCCTAGAAGGGTCACCAGACTGTTGTTGCTTGATTTCCTTTGTACTCCTTTGTACCTTTGTCCTTATATTAGTAAATCTAGCACCCTAATACAGTAGTTAGCATTATGAGTAGTTTTTGTCAATAACAATTCCAACTCCATTGTCTATTTATTTACAGATTAGATTAAAAATTAAGACGATTGAATGGCTTTGCTACATGATGGTTCGGCTGTAAGAAGCATACATAAGTAACAATGTGAAAGTCTCCTGCAAAAACACTTCTAGAATTGTGCAATTACTATGATGTATAGTCACAGCCAGAATTTGTGTACCACCTCCATAATGGCAACTCGGATTATCTCTCTCTCTCTCTCTCTATTCTGGCACATAATCCATTATTTGATTACAGTATTATTTTATTTTTTTTATTGGGGTGGCCGACTCTCGCTATTTTCTATTTTTTCTAACTTGGCGGATATTTTACTCCCTTAGCAGCCCTTTTCTCGATAAATAATGGAAAAATATAAAATTACGATATCTCTGCATCCTATTTTTAACAAAAATAATAATTAATAACATATTTGGCTGTAACATTTGTTGTAATAGATGAGTAATTGATATGGGAACAAGACAATTCTCACCAGCTTAAAAAAAATACAGACTATAATACAGTATAAAGTGATAATATATCCCCCACACAAATGACAATAACTTTATATTATAATGTAAAACTTGCAAAATATACAAACCAAAACAGGGACGACACATATATACTGTATAGACAAAAGAACTTATCAAACTCGCTATGTGGAAATAACCCCTTCTGTACCGGGGACGTCCTTTTAACATTATTCTGGCTACTGTTAGACGATTTTAATCAGTTTAACATTGGCCTCCAGCAATTCTCCCTACCAGGAATTCACCGGAGACCTCTGGTGGACGCTTCCGAAGTAGCGCCAGAGCTACGTCTGTCGACATCAACAATACTCAACACCTAGGCTATGCAAAGTTTATCACGATTTCTTACGATTCTGCATGTTTTTACTATATACTAGATGGCTACACTAAGTGCTTATATAGTATGGTAGTTGTGGGAATGTCCATATGTAGCAAGAAATGACTAAAGCAAAATTATAAGGATGATGAACTATCATACCAAAAAAGCTCGAAAATACCTTCTTCCTGATATATAAAAATATAAGTTATTTAATATTATGGGCGACTTTAAAATATAATGAGCATCAATATGCAATAACTGTAATGTGTGTCAGTATGACATATAACTTATAATTAAGAATTATTGATGGAGAGGGAGGGTGAAGAACTTGCGGGATATCGCCATTTAAAGGGCCCAGGTCGCTTACTGTACAAAATAACGTGTCAGGCGCGGCAACTCCAAGAATTTCTGGTAGGGAGAATTAACCCGGGAGCTGCGGGGAGACTCTTAAGAGTTCCCCCGGCGGACTGCGGGAAGACTCTTGAGAGTAAGTAAAATAAAAAATCAACTTTTGACATCGAATTATTATTATTTTTTTTTTTTTTGGCCCCTGGGCCATGCAAAATCTCAGTCCTCTACCTCCCCTCCTTCCCCACTTTCCTCCTCTCCTTCAGTTATCACCTATTTTCCCTATTATTCCCTTATTCTGAGGTATATTTTCGTGCTAACATTAGCGAGTTGCAAGCAGGGTGTTGTCATCACTGATGGCAAGCGAGTGCAAGAGAGAGAGAGAGAGTATCGATCGACTGTGTCTCAGTGGCCTTGGGGGAAATTGGCGGGAAAGCAGTTTGCCTCACCCATACATTATACAACTCGCGGGCTATATCTCCGATTTTGACCATCCAAACGCTGTTTTCACTCGTTTTATTGTTGTTTCAGGTTAATACCTTTATAATCAACCCATAATAGGCGCATATGGATAATTATTAATGCTATTAATGGTACAATGAATATTTTAGTGACGGAAACACCTCAAATACGTCAGCACAGGGGGACGTTTTCAATTACCCCCATGCGCACTTGTTAGGTTAACAGACTTTAAACTAGCTCTTTTTACTACCACAGATCCTTAAACTGCACAAAATTTTCTAAATATAGCTAAAATAAAATGAAAAAGACTGTGAGAGAGAGAGAGAGAGAGGAGAGAGAGAGAGAGAGAGAGAGAGAGAGAGAGAGAGAGAGAGAGAGAGAGAGTGTATACACCTCAATTCATCATTATAACACATGGAGCTAATTACCTTCAAATCACTTCATTGTCTACCTCTCCACTCTTCTATAAAACTAACAAGTACACTGGTGATGGGCTGGTCTATCAGAGTGAGAACTGAGCGATCTCTGCCATATCCATAGCTTACTCTGACTGTTCCTTTAACTTATATATTTTCTAGATCTCAAGTGACGGCGTCTTTTCCGTGGATTGACCTCCCAATCTACCAAGATTGGAAGCCAAAGCGTCACATTTTCCCCTTGCCCCTCAACTTTCTCTTCATCATTGCTGAGGGGCACAGGGCCCTGGGTGGGGCTTTGGTTTCCCGGGCGTTTCTGCACCCTCCTCAGCTCCCCGCCATGGAGTGGCTTCGGTCACCCAGGCTTTATTGTGGTCGGCGGGGAGGGTTCTGTGGGGGCGCTCGTTTATGGCCTTGGAATTGCTCAGGGCCTTGGGGCTGTTCGGCCAGGCAGCTTGGGGAACCGCCTTAAGTTATACAGTACAGTACTGTATAATAGGTCTCCCTCACTATCCAATGCCCCGATTTACGATATTATTATAGGTTTTTAGGTGTATGGGTTTTGGCTGGTCTGAGAACGCATCCCCATTTACCTCATTCATTTTAAGGTTTGCTATACAATTCTTCTATTATAATGTAAAGCTTGCAAAATAAACAAACCAAAACGTATACGAACACCGTAAAAAGACAAAATAACTCTTCTATTATAATGTAAAGCTTGCAAAATAAACAAACCAAAACGTATACAAACACAGTAAAAAGACAAAATAACTCTTCTATTATAATGTAAAGCTTGCAAAATAAACAAACCAAAACGTATACAAACACAGTAAAAAGACAAAATAACTCTTCTATTATAATGTAAAGCTTGCAAAATAAACAAACCAAAACGTATACGAACACAGTAAAAAGACAAAATAACTAATCAAAATCGCTATGTGGAAACACCGCTTAAGTAAAATAATAATTTATAAATAAAAGAACACAATCAATACAATTTAAGATTGTGTTTTCAGGAACGTAACCCAATCGTAATTTGAGGGAGACCTGCACTTTATTAATTCTACTCATAGATGATTTTACTCAGCTTATGAAAAACCTATAGGAATCAGAGGAATTGAGACTATCATAATTATGATAGCCATCTAACATTAACCCTTAAATGTCGGCGAGCAACATAAGTCGAGTTAAATAAAGCTGGACTATGTGGCGGTGCTCGACATATATCGTGTGGCAATTTCAGCACGTAATGTGGCTGAGAGAGAGAGACAAGTGGTGGCAGGAGAGTAGCGAGCGTATGACTGCTCCAGACCACCACGGCGAACCTACTGACACGAATCCCACCTCCTCCCTCCCTCTCTCACTCGCTATATACGGAATTGTATGGGGAAAGTGCCTAATTACATGCTTTTTGCACTCGCGTTGCACGGTTATTGCAAGAAAACTAGCCATCATAAAAGGATCGTTATGGTGTCATTCGAAAGCTCTGTTTATGCCCTTTCAGGGATAGATACTTGTTTTACGTTCTGGGTCTTATTTAGGCATGAAAATGATCACGTAAACAGCCCTATTTTGGCTAAAAATACCCCGCTGGGCGGTACATATAAATAAACCGCATAGGCCGCTCGTAAGGTGTTAAGGGTCCTCCCAAGTTTTATTAACTTTATAAAAACCTTGGTAGGAATTAAATTACATTGTAAAACTTGCAAAATAAACAAACCAAAACTAGGACAAAGACAATATAAAGGCAAAAGAACTAATCAAAATCACTATGTGGAAAAAACGCGTATGTAAAATAAAATTATGAAATAATAAAACAAATGGCTCATGCCTATCGCAATTAACGTACCGTAACCATCTAACTTTGAGGTTCTTCCTAAGCTGAATCAAACGGTTCGGAGGTAACCAACATAAAGCCCAAAGTGGAATAATCTGATTGAAAGGGTAAATGTTCACCAAAGGCGGTATCACACAAGGGAAAATTTGAATGACCTAGATGTGTGTGAATTTGTGTTTTGTTTTTGTGTGTTCGTTGTTTTCTGTTGTGTTTTGTGTTGTCCCTGTTCTTGCTCTGTCTTGAGTGGGCCACTCCCCCAAAAAAATAAAAAATAAATCATAAAAAAATAAAAAATAAATCATAAAAATAAAATAAAATAAAATAAAAATAGGAAAAGTGGGGATTGGGCCTGAGTAAATAGAAAGATAGACTATCGAAAGTTGACGATAAACGTTGACTTTCGATAGTCACCCTTTTCCAAGCAAAATGTCTGGGGTCTTCTACACCGATATCAGAAACATTACTGTTCCTTTTACTTATATATTTTCTAGGTCTCAAGTGACGGCGTCTCTAACGTGGATTGACCTCCCAATCTACCAAGATTGGAAGCCAAAGCGTCACATTTTTCCCTTGCCCCTCAACTTTCTCTTCATAATTGCTGAGGGACACAGGGCCCTGGGTGGGGCTTTGGTTTCCCGGGCATTTCCGCACCCTCCTCAGCTCCCCGCCATGGAGTGGCTTCGGTCACCCAGGCTTTATTGTGGTCGGCGGGGAGGGTTCTGTGGGGGCGCTCGGTTATGGCCTTGGCCTTGCTCGGGGCCTTGGGGCTGTTCGGCCAGGCAGCTTGGGGAACAACAACAACAACAACAACACTACTGAAGAACTATACTCTGTTTCATTTCATTTGACGGTAAATTGAATCCCTTAGCAGCTAATTTCTCGATACTTAATGGAAAAATATGAAACCACCATGTCTCTGCATCATATTAAGACCAAGTTTATATGATTAGCACCATATTCCACTACATAATCTTCAAAATAACTGAGAAATCTTGATGGGAACTTTGTAATTTACCGTCAGTTGAAAAGAAACAGGGTATAGGCGATATGATTGCTAAGAAAGTTTACCTCATAAGCTGCCAGATCCGTGTTGATGACTTTCCTTGAACGTGACGACAGTGCGTTGTTATGTGTGCGATTAGATGAATAAATGAAATAATAGACCAAACAAACAGCCAGTCTCCCCTTAACCCGGGAACTGCGGGGAGACTCTTAAGAGTTCCCCCGGCGGACTGCGGGGAGACTCTTATGAGCGAGTGAAAAAAAAAATCAACTTTTGACATCGAAAAAAAAAAAACATTATTTTATTTTTTTTATTTTTTTTTATTTTTTTGGCCCCTGGGCCATGCAAAATCTCAGTCCTCTACCTCCCCTCCTTCAGTTATCACCTATTTTCCCTGTTATTCCCTTATTCTGAGGTATATTTTCGTGCTAACATTAGCGAGTTGCAAGCAGGGTGTTGTCATCACTGATGGCAAGCGAGTGCAAGAGAGAGAGAGAGAGTATCGATCGACTGTGTCTCAGTGGCCTTGGGGGAAATTGGCGGGAAAGCAGGTTGCCTCACCCATACATTATACAACTCGCGGGCTATATCTCCGATTTTGACCATCCAAACGCTGTTTTCACTCGTTTTATTGTTGTTTCAGGTTAATACCTTTATAATCAACCCATAATAGGCGCATATGGATAAGTATTAATGCTATTAATGGCACAATGAATATTTTAGTGACGGAAACACCTCAAATACGTCAGCACAGGGGGACGTTTCCAATTACCCCCATGCGCACTTCAGAGGTTAAGTGTTTGGGTTTGGGTTTTAGCTGGTCCCAGAATGCATCCCCATTTACCCCATTAATTTTGGTGATGGGCTGGTCTATCAGAGTGAGACCTGAGCGATCTCTGCCATACCCATAGCTTACTCTGACATTTCCTTTAACTTATATATTTTCTAGATCTCAAGTGACGGCGTCTCGTCCGTGGATTGACCTCCCAATCTACCAAGATTGGAAGCCAAAGCGTCACATTTTTCCTTTGCCCCTCAACTTTCTCTTCATAATTGCTGAGGGGCACAGGGCCCTGGGTGGGGCTTTGGTTTCCCGGGCGTTTCCGCACCCTCCTCAGCTCCCCGCCATGGAGTGGCTTCGGTCACCCAGGCTTTATTATGGTCGGCAGGGAGGGTTCTATGGGGGCGCTCGGTTATGGCCTTGGCCTTGCTCGGGGCCTTGGGGCTGTTCGGCCAGGCAGCTTGGGGAACAACAACAACAACCCCATTAATTTTAGGGTTCGCTATACGATTTTTCAATTTAAGATCGGGTTTTCAGGAACGTAAGCTAATCGTATATCGAGGGAGACCTGTACACAGCTTTTATAACAGCTCTATGCTTACACAACAAATATGGCAGTTGGGTCTAAGTACAGTTGGTCAAAGTTCCAACTGAGCCACCCTCGCTCTGGGGCTCGCAGAATTATCTGGCAATACAGTACTGGTGTAGGAAGGAGGTGTGTCTTACAAAGATTGGGATTGGTAGATCTGATTTCGGCTATATCATTGTTAGAACATATACTAAACAAGGGAAAGTAAGCCTATCTCAAATAAAAATACATACATCGCTATGTATGATCCCGAACATTCACTCAAAGTTTGTAGATTTGCTTAAATATTCAAGTTATTATATCCACTGATTGGCAACTACACCAGTATTGCCAGCTAAATCTGCGAGCCCCAGAGCAAGGGTGGGTCAGTTGGAACTTTGACCAACTGTACATTAGATATATACCGGTATCCAGAATTCGAAAATGGATATTAATCGTGATCGTGTACTTAACCTTTAACTGTGTTGGTGGTGTAATGGATTAGATGCTTATGTTCTGGGTGTGGTGTCTCGAGTTCAAATCCCCGGAGGATCATATGCTTTCGTTAGTTTATTCTAGTGCATTGGGGTTTGTAATGGAGGATTAATGTTAAGAACGGGGTGTTCCTTAATAGCAACATATATTTTCACTCATTTATACATACTGTAATTATGTTATAACCATAATCACAAAGGTTAAAAAAATATATACAGCTGGGTCCCCAACTGTGCTAGAATTTGGTGGATGAACGAGGCTGCACAGATCGAAATCGTACAAATCGAAACATGTATCTTATGAGAAATAATTAATCTGGTGGATGGACGGTCCCGAGTTTAGGGGTTCAACTTCATATTACCTATCAAAAACAACACTAACTGACACATATTCATAACAATACATGAATATATAAACAACACTAACTGACACATATTCATAACAATACATGAATATATAAACAACACTAACTGACACATATTCTTAACAATACATAATGAATACTGTATATAAATGTAAGCAATAATTAAACAATAATAAGTCATTGTTTACTCACATTAAGTTAGGGGGCTCCGAGGAAAAAACCTACGGCAGGGCGAGTGCAGCTATGCTACCCCGGCCCCAGCCCCGTCTTTTATCTATAGCGGATGAACCTTTATTACCTTTATTTCGGCGCTCGCACATTTATGGTAGCTCGTACAGATCGAGAAACGCACAAATCGAACACGCACAGATGGGGACCCTACTGTATTTAATTCTATAATACAGTACATCAATCATGAACTTAATTATTAAGTTTGATGTGCGTCTTGGTTATCTAACTGCATCAATGAATCAGAATTCACAAAAACATGCTTAAAACTAAAATGTTTTAGGGAATCCTTTGCACAGGTAATGGAAAAAGACTGAACACAGATCAAATTACATGGCAAAATTCCATAATAAAACGTCCGAAGTTGTCAGATGTCAGACCAGTATTGATGACTAAGGGGGGATGGTTCACTTTTTGGGCGATTTTTGCATGTAGGCCTATTCGTTATTTTTCTACTTTCCTCCCTAGACCTCCTATCATATTTAAAAAAAAAACATCCATTAGATCCCCCTTCTAGATTAATTTGTACAGTACATTTTTCGGTAGAAAAATGTGCCGGTTCTTCCAACATTACAGGCTCACTATCGTTCGCCAGGGAAAAAATCAACACCTAAATAGCACGAAAAGTCTAAATATTGACAAAGAAATGGGGTGAAAGGTCTTAAAATTGACTAACTAATGGGGCAAACATCTTGACATCTGAAAACTAATGGGGCTAAACATGAGGGATAAAATGGTCAAGAAAACCGGCCCATCCCCCCCAAGTTAATCCTTTCACGCACAGGACACAATTTGAGCCTATTCTGGGATACTTAAAAGCCTTTGTGACCATAAGGGGTGTTTAAAAACCTTTAGTTTAGTTACTTCAACCTCTGCAGTTGTCTTTGAGTTAGCTGTGGGCAGAAAACTAATTTTGAAGAGGTAATTATAAGATTGAGAGAACTCTATTTCTGAATTCTACTCGGCAACCCCCACGTCCACAGAATAGCGAGAGGGTTAAAAGAGAAAGTGCTTATGTGATGCAAGCTTTGTACACTGAATACACAGGAGTTTAAATTGACCACTTGCCAGTTGCAGGCTATAAGGAAGTTGGGAGCCATAAACATCGCTATTAACCGCTACCCTCCCAGAAGATTTTGTAAACAAAGCTACCCCTCAATCCCAGGCAAAAATGGTCAGGAGTGGCACGACGTGACTGTACTTCACGAACTCTGAGGGACAACTGACTGGGAGCCACACACAGCCTTGTATCACACTCCCCACAGCCCAGACAGTGTTACCAACTACTCTTACCACAGCATCACTATACCCTGTTCCAAATATGTAGGCCAGAAATCGTGAACCCTAACCTCTGTATTCTAATTCATTAATTTTGCTCCCAACACCAAACACCTTCCAATTAAATTAATGAAAGCATGTGCTCCTCCCGGGATTCGAACCTGGGATATCACATACAGATCTTAAATACTCTAACCATTACACCACCAGAACAGAAAGGACTAGAGCAAATGGGCTGTACATTTCCACACCTATTCCCTGACTGAGCCTTCCCAAATGGTAAAATATTAGCTCGGTTATTCTAGAGATCCTATAGTTAGATTACTTACTATAGGATCTCTAGGTTACTCTAGTTGTTTGCGAGTTATAGAGCTAAATGTGCCAGAGATTTGGACTACATATTTGGAACAGGGTATAGTACAAGGGGGTTCCTATCCAACTCAACAGTAAACCATTTCCACCAGTAGATCTCAACCACTGCCAACTCAGCCATTAACCCCTTCTGTACCAGCGACGTCTTCTTAGGATTTTCTTACTATATTTTGACTATTTTCAGCAGCTTACCCTCGGTACCCGGTTGGGCTTCCAGAAGCCCATAACAAACACGCGCCGTGGGGCCCGGATGGGCTTCTGAAATCCATAAGCTTGAAACCCTATTAACCCTCCAGCCCCGGTTATGTATTATATATATATATTCCTCGAAACCCGGGTGTTTTGGCCGAAAAACGTCTAGGCTAGGCTACCGTATATTCGTTAATCAGACTGCTTCCCGCATTCCCGCGCATCCCCAAGCGTAGCTGTGTTATTTACCTGTAAAATGGCATTAAGTAGAGCTCTCTAAGTCAACTGGGTGAGCTGTGATGATGATTTCATTGGAGATAACTTTATGGCCAAACCAGCCACTTTACACCACTTTTCGATACTGAACAACAACATACAGGCACACAAGAACAAGCGACGCTCTCCTTCTTGTGGCCGGAGATGCGGAGCGTCGGTCCAGCCGGCTGTTGTTTACATGCGTCGGACCGACGCCTCGCACAGCAAGCTCACAGGCTGTGACGTCATGGGTGCATAAGAGGCCTTCCGGGTACCTGTTACATGCTTTTTTATGGGCGTACAAGAGGGCATCCGGGAACCAAGGGTTAAGCGTGGTTTGAAAGCTGTGCGCCAAAACGTTTGTAAACAAAGCCAGTCAGAGCGACGCGAACCTTCAAAAACAAGAAGAAGTCAGAGGTTTGTTGATGTTGTCTGCTAGGACGAAATTAGTGTCTGTAAACATCCGATATTGCTAACATCGCATCAAACTCTCTCCACGGAAATCGACATCACAACTGAACCAGTTGACCTAG
>JBAKBP010031706.1:5000-24111 GCA_037953745.1 Lithodes maja
TAGTCGATTTCGGTTTTTATCTAGTAATTATTTTCTTTTAGTTTCCTCCCTAGACCTCCATCAAACCTTAAAAAAAAAATCAATCCATTAGATCCCCCATGTAGATTAATTTGTACATTTTCGGCCGGGACGGTTCTTCCAATGTTACAGGCTCACTATCATTCGCCAGGAAAAAACGTCGACACCTAAATAGCACGAAAGGTCTTAATATTGACAAAGAAATCGGTCGAATTAAGGGTCTAAAAATCGCCAAACTAATGGGCCGAACATCTTATAATCTCAAAACAAATGGGGCTTAACACGAGGGAGAAAAAAGCCCAGAAAAAAAAACTCCATCTCGCCTTAAACTTACCTTGGGGTTAATTGACGTTATATACAGATCGATACGGTCGATATACGGTCGATATACGGTCGATAGCCATTATTGTAAAGGATGGCATTAAGGGGAGGTATTTAGTGTCTTCCCTAGAACTCCCATCAAGCTTAAAATTACACCCCCTTGAGCCCCTTTCAAGATAAATTTGTACATTTTTCGGTAGAAAAATTTCCCGGCTGAAAGCCGGTTCCTCTTAAATTACAGGCTCGCTATCGCTCGCCAGGAAAAAATCGACACCTAAATGGCACGAATAGTCTTAAAATTGACTTAAATGGGGCGAGGGTTCTTAAAATCGTCAAACTAATGGGGCGAACGTCTTAAAATCTCAAAAGCAACGGGGCTAAACATGAGGGAAAAAGGGGTCCAGCAAAAAATCCTCCAGGTGGAAATCTCCCCTTAACCCCTTCTGTACCGGCGACGTCTGTTTTACTTGATTTCAGCTACATTGAGACTGATTTTATGTAGCTTAGGAAGGATCTGTGGTAGCTAAAAATATTAATGAGGTAGCCTGTAGCGTTTTAAGGGGAGGTATTTAGTTTGTTCCCTAGACCTTCATCAAGCTTAAAATTACACCCCCTTGAGTCCCTTTCAAGATAAATTTGTACATTTTTCGGTAGAAAAATTTCCCGGCCAAAGGCCGGTTCCTCTTAAATTACAGACTCGCTATCGCTCGCCAGGATAAAATCGACACCTGAATTGCACGAAAGGTCTTAATATGGGGTGAAAGTTCTTAAAATCGCTAAACTAATGGGGCAAAAGTTTTATAATATCAAAAGCAATGGGGCTAAACATGAGGGAGAAAGGGGTCAAGAAAAAAATCCCTCAAGTGGAGATCTCCCCTTAATTGGCACACGTCTTTCCTAAGCTGAATAAGATCTTCTAAAATGTGCCAAAGGGGTTCTAAGAATGTTTACCACATTCTCTGTCGACTACTGTAGTTCCCAAATATGCATAGGATTGGTTCAGTATTAAATTTGTGAATACATAATAAATTTCTAATCTATCTATCTATCTATATGCTCAGGCCAAATCCCCATTTTTGGGGGTAGCCGACTCACGACAGAGCAAGAACAGGGAAAACACAAAAACAACATAAAACAACAAATAAACACAGATAAAAAGCACCAACTCACACACACACATCCAGGTCACCCAGGAGAAGACCCAGAGACCAGGGTCACCAAGGTCGCTCCAGCACTCCCCCGGCCCCCGACCACCCGGAGAGGTGCCGATCTCGTTTCTAATAACGTAAACTAACCCACTTCACTGGTGATGGGCTGGTCTATCAGAGTGAGAACTGAGCGATCTCTGCCATACCCATAGCTTACTCTGACTGTTCCTTTTACTTTTATATTTTCTAGATCTCAAGTGACGGCGTCTCTTCCGTGGATTGACCTCCCAGTCTACCAAGATTGGAAGCCAAAGCGTCACATTGTTTCCTTTGCCCCTCAACTTTCTCTTCATAATTGCTGAGGGGCACAGGGCCCTGGGTGGGGCTTTGGTTTCCCGGGCGTTTCCGCACCCTCCTCAGCTCCCCGCCATGGAGTGGCTTCGGTCACCCAGGCTTTATTGTGGTCGGCAGTGAGGGTTCTGTGGGGGCGTACGGTTATGGCCTTGGCCTTGCTCGGGGCCTTGGGGCTGTTCGGCCAGGCAGCTTGGGGAACAACAACAACTACTAACCCACCTCACCACTAGCTATTATGATGATGCAGGGTAATGATGACAACATTGGACATACGTGGGACATAACGGGGCTATGAACGACCGTCATAATTTCGATACCGCTGTAGTTTATGATACTGGTAATTAAGGGGAGTTTTTTTAGTTTATTCCCTTAACCTCCATCAAACTTAAAATTACACCCCCTTGACCCCCTCTCAAGATGAATTTGTACATTTTTCGGTAGAAAAATGTCCGGGCCGAAGGCCGGTTATTCTTAAATTACAGGCTCGCTATCGCTCGCCAGGAAAAAATAGACACCTAAATGGCACGAAATGTCTTAAAATTGACAGAAATGGGGTGAAAGTTCTTAAAATCGCCAAACTAATGAGGCGAACGTCTTAAAATCTCAAAAACAATGGGGCTAACATGAGGGAGAAAGGGGTCTAGAAAAAAATCCCGCAAGTGGACATCTCCCCTTAACGCTTGCACTAATGATGATGATGATAATGATGATGACCTAAATGTCTCTGAACATTATTTGATACTTTTTGGGTCTCCATTGTTTCGTTCCATTAGTTTGGTGATTTTAAGCCGTTTTACTCCATTTGTTTGGCGATAATAAGACGCTTCACCCAATACAGGTATTTTTTTTTTTTTTTTTTCTGGGCGAGCGAGAGCAGTCATCAACTTGAAAGAAATCGGGCTTGAATGTATTTACAAATTTAGCTTGCAAGGGGTCTGGGTTGCAAGGGGTCTGGGTTGCAAGGGGTCTGGGTTGACTTTATATTATAGTGTATATATTTATTTTCTGTCTTTCTAGTATTATTTATTAAGGGGAGGTGTTTAGTTTGTTCCCTAGACCTCCATCAAGCTTAAAATTACACCCCCTTGAGTCCCTTTTAAGATAAATTTGTACATTTTTCGGTAGAAAAATGTCCCGGCCGAAGGCCGGTTCCTCTTAAATTACAGGCTCGCTATCGCTCGCCAGGATAAAATCGACACCTGAATGTCATGAAAGGTCTTAATATGGGGTGAAAGTTCTTAAAATTGCTAAACTAATGGGGCAAACGTTTTATAATATCAAAAGCAATGGGGCTAAACATGAGGGAGAAAGGGGTCTAGAAAAAAATCTCTCTAGTGGAGATCTCCCCTTAAGGATGTCTGGGAAGGGGAAGGCATTTGTGTTACCATAGGGGACAACTTACTGGCTAGCTATCGCTCGCCAGGAAAAGAACCTTCACCTAAATGGCACAGGAGATCTTAATATTGACAAATACATGATGAGAAAAGTATTAAAATGGCCAAACTAATGGAGCTAGCGTCTTAAAATCTTCAAACGAATGGGGCTATACATGAGGGAGAAGAGGGTTCAGACAAAACCAAAATCTCCCTTTAAACGGTCTAGGGATATATTTGGTTATGTTAGGAGATTAGTTTAAGTTAAATTAGATTAGATTTGGTTAGATATGCTTAGTTTAATTAGTTGGGTTAAATATGGTTAGGTTTGGTCAGATTAGTTTGTTAAGTTAAATTAAATTAGATTTGGTTAGATATGCTTAGATATGCTTAGTTTAATTAGTTGGGTTAAATATGGTTAGGTTTGGTCAGATTAGTTTGTTAAGTTAAATTAAATTAGATTTGGTTAGATATGCTTAGATATGCTTAGTTTAATTAGTTGGGTTAAATATGGTTAGGTTTGGTCAGATTAGTTTGTTAAGTTAAATTATATTAAATTTGGTTAGATAGGCTTAGTTTAATTAGTTGGGTTAAATATGGTTAGGTTTGGTCAGATTAGTTTATTAAGTTAAATTATATTAGATTTTTTTTTTTGTCTATGTGATTGAGGGAGGCAAAAGGCATTACTGCCTATAGCGAGTGCCTCCCCCATAGTTGAAAGAGTGACTGGGCCAAAATCAAGGGACGTTCGAGCCAAAATGCCTGGACACACGGAGTTTGAAGCAATTTAAGTCATAGGAAGAGGGAAAGACTGATTCTGGGAGAGAGTTCCAGAGCTCAGCTGTTGAGTAGAAGAAAGTTTGAAAGTAACGTTTCACTCTTGGGTTGGAGAGTTGCACAGAGTAGGGGTGGGATTGAGTTGCAAGACTGGTACCACGTGCCCTACGTAAAGGAGGTGGTATGCACTGGGATAGCTCTGAGGAACACTGATTATTATAGTAGCGATAGAATAGCGAGAGAGATGCAACATTGCAGCGGAGAGAGAGAGACTGCAGAGAGTTGGTGAGTGGACGGGAGTTAATGATACGAAAGGCCTTCCTTTCAACTTTGTCTAGGAGAGCGGTGTGAGAGGAACCTCCCCACACATGTGAACAATACTCAATACAAGGGCGCACTATGCCCCTGTACAGAGCAAGAAGCTGTGCAGGGGAAAAGAACCCCCTAAGGCGGTTGAGCACACCGAGCTTCTGGGAGGCTGCCTTAGCAAGACTGGTAATATGGTCCTTCCAAATGAGAGCAGAAAAGAAAGAGACACCAAGAATATTGAGAGAAGATGAAGGGTTGATTTTTGTATTGTTGAAGAATAAGGGGTAGTCCGCTGGGAGATCCTGACGGGTAGATAGATGGAGAAATTGGGTTTTGGAAGCATTAAAGTTAACAAGGTTTTCTCTGCCCCAATTGGAAATAGTATTTAGATCAGAATTTCAGAGTTCTATGGCTTCATTACGTTTGTCGTTGAGGAATTGCTGGCTTGGGCGTTCTGAAAAACTAATGGAGTAGTGTAAGGTTGAGTCGTCTGCGTATGAATGGATGGGAATTAAGGTACAGTTAAGGAGATCATTTATAAAAATTAGAAAGAGAATAGGAGATAGGACAGAGCCCTGAGGAACACCGGAGTTTATAGAGTGAGGAAGTGAACAATGGCCGTCCACAACCGCGGCTATGGAACGGCCGGAAAGGAAATTAGAGACAAAGGCACAGATGGAGGGATAGAAACCGAAGGAGGGTAGTTTAGAAATTAAAGATTTATGCCAGACTCTATCGAAGGCTTTCGATATGTCTAGTGCAATAGAAAAAGTCTCACCGAAGTCCCGAAAGGAGGATGACCAAGAGTTCGTAAGATATGAAAGAAGATCACCAGTAGAGCGACCCTTAAGGAAGCCATACTGGCGATCTGAGAGCAGATTATGAGAAGAGAAATGCTTAAGAAATTTGGAAGCAAGAATAGTTTCAAAAACTTTAGAAAGACAAGAGATGAGAGCAATTGGACGATAGTTGGAGGGTTGAGAGCGGTCACCCTTCTTTGGGACAGGTTGAATGTGAGCAAACTTCCAGCATGAAGGGAAGACGTTAGAGGATAGACAGAGACGAAAGAGTTTGCCTAGGCAGGGAGTCAGCACGGAAGCACAGTTTTTGGTTAGATTTGGTTAGATATGCTTAGATATGCTTAGTTTAATTAGTTGGGTTACATATGGTTAGGTTTAGTCAGATTAGTTTGCTAATTTGGTTAGCTTTGATTAGGTTTGGTTAGATTTGTTTGTTAGGTTAGATTAAATTAGGTTTGGTGAGATTGCTTTGTTAGGTTAGATTAGGTTAGGTTTGTTTAGATAAGGTTAGGTCAAATTACTTGTAGGTTAGATTTGGTTAGTTTAGTTTAGGTTACGTTAATATTGGCTTAGTTAAGTTAGGTTAGGAGACAAACTATTTCGTTTTGCGGCCGTTTCGGAGTGTGACCATTGTGGGTTTTATTCTATGGCCGTTTAGGAATGTGGCTATTTGAGTTTAGGGATATGGTCGTTTCGGAGTGTGGACGTTTTTATTTTGGTTGTGGCCGTATCGGAATGTGGCCATTTTGGAGTGTGGACGTTTTTATTTTGGTTGTGGCCGTATCGGAATTTGGCCGTTTTGGAGTGTGGACGTTTTTATTTTGGTTGTGGCCGTATCGGAATGTGGCCGCTTCGGAGTGTGGCTGTTTTCGTGTTTTGGTTTTGGTTGTGGCCTTTTCGGAGTGCGGCCGTTCTGCCCTGCCTTCAGATATATAATTATAAACCTTCTAAACATTCAGGTAGCAAATATAACCCTATCTGGTCCGAGAGGTATAATTTTAGACCTCCCCTCTTTCGCTCCATTAGTTTCGAGAATTTAAGAAGTTTCACCCTTTTAGTTTGGTGATAGTAAGACGCTTCACCCCATTCACGTGTTTATTTGATGATGAACCTGTAACTTTGAAGACATCGGCTTTGGGCCAGACATGTTTCCATCGAAACTTGTACAAATTTAGCTTGAAGGGTATTTTTTTTTTTTTTTTTTTCGAAGAAATATGGATAGGTGCTTTTGTTAGCTTAGGGGACAAGCTAAAATACATTGCTAAAAAATGGCAACAACAAGCAAAAGCTTCAAAAATAATTAAACCAAATAATACAATTAAACCAAATAATACAATTAAACCAAATAATACAATTAAACCAAATAATACAATTAAACCAAATAATACAATTAAACCAAATAATACAATTAAACCAAATAATACAATTAAACCAAATAATACAATAAACCAAATAATACAATTAAACCAAATAATACAATTAAACCAAATAATACAATTAAACCAAATAATACAATTAAACCAAATAATACAATAAACCAAATAATACAATTAAACCAAATAATACAATTCATATTATCACAAACCCACCCATTAACTTACAAATAAACCGAACAAAAGGTAAACATGCGTCATGGTGGTGAAGGGGTTAAGCGTTCGACTCGTTCAAAGGCACCCGAATATTTACATAATTAATCCCACCGAACCTAATCCCAAATCGACGAAATATGCCTTGTAGATAATGGGATCAAATAAATATGTATGTATGTATGTATGTATATACTAAGGCACATACCCCATTGCTGGGGGTGGCCGACTCGAGACAGAGCCCGAACACAAACAACATTTAAGGGTTCTAATTTTTAGGGTCCGGGACCACTTTTGCGTTCCCTCGCCCCTTTCTCTGTCTCGATGAGTAGAAGAATTTTACAAGGGGAGGAGGATTCCTATCCCCCTGCCCCTTAACTCTTTTACGCTTTTATGACGCAGAGGTTGCCAGATTAGCAATAAGAAATAGAGTTCTCTCACTCTTATAATTACCTCTCTAAAATTAGTTTTCTGCCCACAGCTAACTCAAAGACAACTGCAGAGGTTGAAGTAACTAAACTAAAGGTTTCTAAATACCCCTGATGGTAACAAAGGCTTTAAAGTATCCCCAATAGGCTCAACACAGCTAACTCAAAGACAACTGCAGAGGTTGAAGTAACTAAAGTAAAGGTTTCTAGATACCCCTGATGGTAACAACGGCTTTAAAGTATCCCTAATAGGCTCAAAATCGCGTCATGTGTCGGAGAGGGTTAAATACAGTGGGTTATAGAACATATCTTAGACAACTCTTTCAAATTATAGCCTGAATAATTAAATATGTCTGGAAAGAGGCTGTTAGGGGATACAATCTCACACCAGGGTATTATTTAGCCCCTAACTAATATGTCTCTCATGTCTCTGTTGCAGGTTAGGAGCAGAGCTGTTTTTGTTGGTGTACACAGAAGGATAAGTATGCTATATTAGATCATTAACCCCTTCAGACTCATATGACGCAGAGGTTGCCAGATTAGCTATATTAGATGGTTAAGGGAAGGTTTTTAGTTAGTTCCCTAGACTTCCATCAAGCTTAACATTACAGCCCCTAGACCCCCTTTTAAGATAAATGTGTACATTTTTCGGTAGAAAAATGTCCCGACCGAAGACCGGTTCCTCTTAAATTACAGGCTCGCTATCGCTCGCCAGGAAACAATCGACACCTAAATGGCACGAAAAGTCTTAAAATTGACAAATGGGGCAAAAGTTCTTAAAATCGCCAAACTAATGGGGCGAACGTCTTCTAATATCAAAAGCAATGGGGCTAACCATGAGGGAGAAAGGGGTCAAGAAAAATATCCCTCAAGTGGATATCTCCCCTTAACCCCTTCAGTACCGGTGCCATCTTTTTTTAACTTTCTTCTGGCTACTCTTAGACGATTGTATTCAGTTTCATAAGGGCCTCCAGCAATGTAGATGCTTCAAACTATCGCGCTTAAAGGGGGGTGACCTGCTTTTTGTTATTTCTGTCCTTTTCTCTCTTTCTCTGGCTTGTATCCATTCGGCCCCATTCAGCCAACTATTTTAAGACGTTTATCCCCATTTAGGTGTCGAGCGATAGCGAGCCAGCATTATATGACAAAATCCGGCTTCGCCTGAGACATTTTTCTATCGAAAAATGTACAAATTTAGCCTGCTGTCAAACAAAAATACAAAATATGCTGGCTCGCTACCGCTCACCAGTAAAAAATTGACACCTGGATGGGGATAAACGTCTTAAAACAGTAGGCTGAATGGGGCCAAATGGATACAAGCCAGAGAAAGATAGAAAAGGACAGAAATAACAAAAAGCAGGTCACCCCCCTTAACCCTTTTGACAACCATAGCTTCTCTCTAAACTGCACTCAATCGTCTCAATATAGCCAGCACAGAATTAAAAAGACGTCGTCGGTACAGGAGGGGATATCCATACTAACTTTCCTTCCATACATAACATCACAAGGTAGATCCAATTGACCACTTGCGAGTTTCGGCCTGAGCTCTGGAACTCTCTCCCATAATCAGTCTTTCTCTCTTCCTATGACTTCGATTGCTTCAAACTCCGTGTGTCCAGGCATTTTGGCTCGAACGTCCCTTGATTTTGGCCCTGTCACTCTTTCAACTATGGGGGAGGCACTCGCTGTAGGCAGTTCTGCCTTTTGCCTCCCTCACTCACATAGAAAAAAAAAAACAAAAAAACATCAATATTTAACGCCAATACAGTCATTATATAGGTTTCCGATGGCTAAATAGTAGGTTGAATTGTTTTTGTATGTATTATTTAATGGACTAAAACCGTATTATAGCTGGTAATTCTGCTAAATATCGATGTCTGCAGCTCCAACTTCCTTATAGAATGAAACTCGCAAGTAGTCAATTTATGTGTTCAACTATACAGACATATATGGCAAGCGCAGCGAACAGATTACAAAACTATTTAGCCAGCATCGGTAGCAGGCAGGAAAAAAAACACGAAAAAACTATCTATCTATCTATCTATTGCCCGACGCCGTGATCCCCGAAGGGGTGGCCACGAACGAACCGCCCCCATGCACCTCTGTCCCCAGTCAGTCGACGCCCCTCCTCCCAACCAGCACCGCCTTCGTTCATGTAGTTCCTCACTCCATCCTTCCACCTCATATTCGGTCTACCTCTCCCCCTCTGTCCCTCCACCTCGCTCTCGTACACCCTCTTAGTCATTCTCTCGCTTTCCATACGTTCCATATGGCCGAACTATCCTTGTGATATATTGTCTATTAAATATTACATGTTAATTTGAATAATTTATTGTAGGATGGGGAAATAATTAAACTTAGTACGTAGTAAGTTAGTGTTAGATATAATTATGTTGCATTAGGCTCTGAATAATTCAATTTTGTAGATAGTTTTTGCAAATAAATCGACACAAATCTGTTAATATATTGATGTATATAACAGTTATTGGCGGGTGCCGGAGTTGAAATAGGGGAGTTATCCCCCTGCCAAAGGCGGCTTTCTAGGGCCTTTCCTAGCTGATGCTGAGAGGATTGGGTTCTAGTCATGTGGTGATGGGCTGGTCTATCAGAGTGAGAACTGAGCGATCTCTGCCATACCCATAGCTTACTCTGACTGCTCCTTTTACATATATATCTTCTAGATCTCAAGTGACGGCGTCTTTTCCGTGGATCGACCTCCCTACTGCCAACCTAAAAGTTGGCAGTTTGGGAGCCAAAGCGTCAATTTTTTTCCCTTGCCCCTCAACTTTCCCTTCATAATTGCTGAGGGGCACAGGGCCTTGGGTGGGGCTTTGGTTTCCCGGGCGTTTCCGCGCCCTCCTCAGCTCCCTGCCTTGGAGTGGCTTCGGTCACCTAGGCTTTGTTAGTGGTAAGCAGGGAGGGTTTTGTGGGGGCGCTCTATGGCCTTGGCCTTGCTCAGGACCTTGGGGCTGTTCGGCCAGGCAGCCTGGGGAACAACAACAACAACAACAGTTTCTTTACTCTTAAAACTTCAAGAATATAATACAATTGATTTATATTGTAACATGTTAATCACGACAGGAATAAAACAAAAACAAAAAACACTTAACAACAAAGTAAATGTGCGTGCGTTGGTCAATTTCGAAATCACATAAACAAATATATCGTGATTAATTTAAAAATAGCATTTGTCGTTTCATTAATTAGGTAAAAATGTTGCGAGTGCATTTCCCTTTGATCGATATCGGTAAGCGTGCAATTTAATTCAGATCAAAGTATAACTGCTCATCATTACATTAACCCCTTCAGTATTAAAGGACGCATTTCCATTTATTTATATATATATATATTTAGGTTATTATATTTAGGTTCGGAAGGAATTTTGTAAGACAGAGGGTAAATTGAGATAAAGTTTGCCTCTTGGATTCCTAGAGATCTTTCCTAAACTGCATCAAAATCGTCTATGGTTAGGCAACATATACCATCATGACTTTATAATCCTCAAGGGGTTATTTAATATACTTATTATTATTTTTGTGTTCTTTTGTGAGAGTAGATATGAAGAACAGCAGGGTAATTTTTATAAAGTTGGCTTTCCTCTGTTATATGGAGGAGGAATACAAAGGAATACAAAGGAGAACAAACTGCAACAGACCTATTGGTCCTTACGGAGCAGTTTGGATATCTAAAACTACTAATCTACTGACTACGAGGTAGAGAAAAGGATAGCAAAGAAGAAGGCTCCTCCCCACCCACCACTCCCTCCAGCTAATGCTGGCATGGAAACAGATAGGAAAAATACCATGCAGTATTGAAAAACTGACACGGAAATTCGGACAGGACAGGGAGAAAAAAGAAGTTGATTTGTAATCTAAGCTAACTCTATTTACTACAATTCTGAATGGGAACAGATGTATGAAAATCAATATACATTGCGGTATGCGTTGACATTTCGTTGCGCGTTATTCTGAAAGAAACTGTGTTAATCGGGGGTTATTTGCCATGTGTTTATCCAGATGGTTCTTAAATGTTTCGACAGTATTACAGTTTACAATGTTCGAGGGTAGTCTGTTCCAATTATTCACAACGCGGTTGAAGAAGAAATGCTTCGCCTCGTGAGAATGAAAACGCTTGCCTATAATCTTATAACCATTGTTTCTCGTGTTTGCTTGATTGATCGTAAATAATTCGCTTACATTTAGGTTGCTGAATCCCTTGAAAATTTTGAACACCTCTATTAGGTCACCTCTCATTCTGCGCTTTGTTAAGCTAAACAAATTTAGTTCTTTTAAGCGCTCTTCGTACGGTTTATTACGCAATCTAGGTATCATTTTAGTGACTCTGCGTTGCACCCTTTCAAGTTTATTTATGTCCTTTCGGTAGTACGGTGACCAGAATTGCACGCAGTATTCGAGATGGGGACGCACCAATGAGTTGAATAGAGTAAGTATGATTTTTTCTGATTTGAATTTGAATGTTCTGCCGATGAAACCCACCAATTTATTAGCAGTTTTTATTACCTCTGTACACTGTTTACTCGGCTTCAGGTCACTTGATATTATAACTCCCAGATCCTTTTCATTATTTGTATTTGATAGTTGAATGTTGTTCATTGAGTAATCTTTTTTTAGCGTTGTTACTACCGATGTGCAATACTTTGCATTTTTCTATGTTGAATTTCATTTGCCATTTTTCTGCCCAGTTTTCTAAAGTGTCTAGGTCACCTTGTAGTTTTTGCCAATGTACTGTTGAGGTTACTTTATTAGTAATTTTTGTATCGTCAGCAAATTTCGAAATTTTGCATTCTATTCCTTCGTCTAAGTCGTTTATGTAAATTATAAAAAGAATAGGACCTAATACCGAACCCTGGGGAACGCCACTATTTACTTTGCACCAATCTGATTCTTCACCATTTATTACAACTCGTTGTTTACGGTCTGAGAGCCAATTTTCGAGCCATTTCAGAGTTTTTCCTGTTATGCCATGAGCTTTTATTTTGTCAATTAGTCTCTTGTGGGGTACGGTATCGAAAGCTTTCTGAAGATCGAGATATATTATATCAACTGCTCTGGAGGAGGAGGAGGAGGAGGAGGAGGAGGAGGAGGACTGATTTGAGTGTGATTGTAGAGCAAGGGTTATAATCTGTGTTCGAAAGATCAGGGGAAAAATGAAAAGGTCAGAGAGAGAGATGAAGAAAAAAAGGAGATGAAGCGATATTGCGTAGGAAATGACAAGAGGACAGTGATCCCGTATAGGTAGCGCCAACGAACTTGACAATAATCTTGATCCCCGACCTCTATGTGACTCAAAACGGCCTAGAACAAATTGGCTGCAAATATCCACACCTATTTTCTGGTGGACTCTTCCCAAATGATAGACATGTCAGCTCGATTGCTTTCATTCATTTCGAGTTATAAGAAGTTAAGGGGTCAAGATAATATATATATATATATATGTATGTATATATATATATATATATATATATATTATATTATATTATATTATATTATATATTATTATGTTCTATCCAGCAACCAACTCTACTCCTAAAATCGATTAATGAAATATTACAAACATGTGGCAGTCCGTGGATTGGAACCCAGGACGCTCACACCGAATATCAACACCTTATACATTACACCACGAAGGCAGTTATATATATTATATATTTATTATATATTTTGTGTGTGTGTGTGTGGGGGGGGGAGGGGGGGGTTGGATCAGATAAATTAAAAGGTAAAGGATATTGGTGAGAAATCCAGACATTTCAGAGATTGGAGATAATGCCTTCGTCACCCTGGTACTTAACCCCTTCTGTACCGGCGCCGTTTCTTTATTATATTCTAGCTAAATTTAGACGTTTTTTGTGCAGTTTAATAAAGATCTGTGGTAGTATGAAGTGGGATAGTTGGATGCCTGTTAGTTGCTGGAGGTCCTTTTTTAGCTGACTTAAAATCGTATAATAGTAGCCAACACATGGTTAAAAGGACGGCACCGGTACAGAAAGGGTTAACCCCTTCTGTACCGGTGCCGTCCTTTTAACGGTCTTCTGTACCGGTGCCGTCCTTTTAACTGTCTTCTGTACCGGTGCTGTCCTTTTAACTGTCTTCTGTACCGGTGCCGTCCTTTTAACTGTCTTCTGTACCGGTGCCGTCCTTTTAACTGTCTTCTGTACCGGTGCCGTCCTTTTAACTGTTTTCTGTACCGGTGCCGTCCTTTTAACTGTCTTCTGTACCGGTGCCGTCCTTTTAACTGTCTTCTGTACCGGT
This sequence comes from Lithodes maja, assembly GCA_037953745.1. Taxonomy (NCBI): domain Eukaryota; kingdom Metazoa; phylum Arthropoda; class Malacostraca; order Decapoda; family Lithodidae; genus Lithodes; species Lithodes maja. The sequence continues at coordinate 18,384 of JBAKBP010031706.1, forward strand.
GCCGTCCTTTTAACGTCTTCTGTACCGGTGCCGTCCTTTTAACCGTCTTCTGTACCGGTGCCGTCCTTTTAACTGTCTTCTGTACCGGTGCCGTCCTTTTAACTATCTTATGTACCGGTGCCGTCCTTTTAACTGTCTTCTGTACCGGTGCCGTCCTTTTAACCGTCTTCTGTACCGGTGCCGTCCTTTTAACTGTCTTCTGTACCGGTGCCGTCCTTTTAACTGTCTTCTGTACCGGTGCCGTCCTTTTAACTGTCTTCTGTACCGGTGCCGTCCTTTTAACTGTCTTCTGTACCGGTGCCGTCCTTTTAACTGTCTTCTGTACCGGTGCCGTCCTTTTAACTGTCTTCTGTACCGGTGCCGTCCTTTTAACTGTCTTCTGTACCGGTGCCGTCCTTTTAACTGTCTTCTGTACCGGTGCCGTCCTTTTAACTGTCTTCTGTACCGGTGCCGTCCTTTTAACTGTCTTCTGTACCGGTGCCGTCCTTTTAACTGTCTTCTGTACCAGTGCCGTCCTTTTAACTGTCTTCTGTACCGGTGCCGTCCTTTTAACTGTCTTCTGTACCGGTGCCGTCCTTTTAACTGTCTTCTGTACCGGTGCCGTCCTTTTAACTGTCTTCTGTACCGGTGCCGTCCTTTTAACTGTCTTCTGTACCGGTGCCGTCCTTTTAACTGTCTTCTGTACCGGTGCCGTCCTTTTAACTGTCTTCTGTACCGGTGCCGTCCTTTTAACTGTCTTCTGTACCGGTGCCGTCCTTTTAACTGTCTTCTGTACCGGTGCCGTCCTTTTAACTGTCTTCTGTACCGGTGCCGTCCTTTTAACTGTCTTCTGTACCGGTGCCGTCCTTTTAACTGTCTTCTGTACCGGTGCCGTCCTTTTAACTGTCTTCTGTACCGGTGCCGTCCTTTTAACTGTCTTCTGTACCGGTGCCGTCCTTTTAACTGTCTTCTGTACCGGTGCCGTCCTTTTAACTGTCTTCTGTACCGGTGCCGTCCTTTTAACTGTCTTCTGTACCGGTGCCGTCCTTTTAACTGTCTTCTGTACCGGTGCCGTCCTTTTAACTGTCTTCTGTACCGGTGCCGTCCTTTTAACTGTCTTCTGTACCGGTGCCGTCCTTTTAACTGTCTTCTGTACCGGTGCCGTCCTTTTAACTGTCTTCTGTACCGGTGCCGTCCTTTTAACTGTCTTCTGGGTATTCTTTACCCATTCGAGTGCTAGAGGTCTTTCCTAAGCTTTATGAAGTAATCTATAACTAGCCAGAACAAACTGCTAAACTGTGTCAAGTTCCTTTAAAAGTTAAGGGGAGGTTTTTAGTTGATTCCCTAGACTTCCATCAAGCTTAAAATTACTCCCCCCTAGACCCCCTTTCAAGATAAATTTGTACATTTTTCGGTAGAAAAAATTCCCGGCCGAAGGCCGGTTCCCCTTAAATTACAGGCTCGCTATCGCTCGCCAGGAAAAAATCGACACCTAAATGGCACGAATGGTCTTAAAATTGACAGAACTGGGGCAAGGGGTCTTAACATCGCCAAACTAATGGGGCGAACGTCTTAAAATCTCAAAAGCAATCGGGCTAAACATGAGGGAGAGGGTCGGGGGGGGGGGGGGGGTCCAAAAAAAATCCTCCAGGTGGAAATCTCCCCTTAAAGCTATGAACAATTGTAGGAGAAAGCGGTAAAATAAAGTGAAGGGTGGTAATAAAACCTATTAACATTTTGTAACAATAATGAGGATGTTTAGAGCATAAGAGTGCTAGGGACGTAGACATTAAGGTTTTGAGTTAATTATAGAACAATGTATATAAACATAGGTGAGAGAGAGAGTACAAAGGAGTACAAAGGAAATCAAGCAACAACAGGTCTAGTGACCCTTCTAGGCTGCTTGTCCTCCAAAACACTGAGGATCAAGTGTCCAAACAGTAGTTTAGAGTGGGTAAGGGAACATTGGAAAGGGAACTACTGCCCTAGAACTAATGTCCGTGGCAGGATTAGGAAGTTAGTAGGGGACAGATGGGTTAGTAACTGAGGGGGTATACAATAAAGTTATTCATTTACAAACGCAGTCAGTCGCGGGTTTGATGCGAGATATTTGTCTAAGCGGAGTTTAAATGAATCAACGGTGCTGCAGTCTATAACGTCTCGGGGAAGCCCATTCCACAAGTTGACAACTCGATTGAAGAAGAAATTCTTAGATTCGTGTGAGTTAAAAGATTTACCAATAATTTTGCAACCGTTTCCCCGCGTGTAATTAGATTGGTCGATAGTGAAGTACTTACTACAGTTCATATTGTCGATGCCTTTGATGATTTTGAACACTTGAATTAAGTCGCCTCTTAATCTGCGCTGGGTTAAAGGAAATAGATTTAATTCTCTAAGACGCTCTTCGTATGGTTTGTTCTTTAGGCTAGGTATCATTTTGGTAACTCTACGTTGAACTCGTTCTAGCTTGTTTATATCTTTTTGGTAATAAGGGCACCAGGATTGAACGCAGTATTCCAGAAGAGGGCGGACTAAGGAATTGTAAAGGGTTAGGATAACATCTTTGGATTTATGCTCAAATGACCTGCCTATAAAGCCAATTATTTTGTTTGCCTTCTTAACAACTTTTGAACATTGTTGACTCGGTTTTAGGTTACTCGATATTGTTACTCCCAGATCGGTTTCTTTGTTTACATTCTTAAGCTGAGTGCCATTCATCGAATAGTTTGCTTTCTCATTTAGGTATCCGATATGTAGTACTTTACATTTATCCGCATTGAAACTCATTTGCCAAATTTGGGCCCAACATGACAATTTATCTAGATTGTGTTGCATATCGTCAACTTGTTCTTTTGAGAGTACGCTATTTGCAATTTTTGTATCGTCAGCAAATTTCGAGACTGTACAGGTGAGACCCTCATCTATGTCGTTGATGTAAATTAGAAAGAGAATTGGTCCTAGTACCGATCCCTGGGGTACCCCACTACTTACATTGGTCCATTTAGATGCCTTACCGTTTATGACTACTCTTTGCTTTCTGTCGCTGAGCCAATTTTCTATCCATTTCAACACACCGTCTTGTATTCCATGCGCTTTTAGTTTTAGCAGTAATCGTTTGTGGGGAACTTTGTCAAAGGCCTTTTGAAAATCAAGGTATATAATATCTACAGCTTTACTCTCATCGTAGAGGTTGAAGATATCGTGGAAGAAGTCTAAGAGGTTTGTTAAACAGGAACGTTTTTTACGAAAGCCGTGTTGAGTATCTTTAAGTAAGTTATTTGCCTCTAATGCTGGGTTCACACATTCACGTATATGCTCCCGTATGCTCCCGTACGAAGGTTTATTGGTAGTTGGCAACCGAATACGTAAAACGTAAGGGCTTAGTACGCAAAACTTAAATGAAATTGTGTCTAGTCGTGGGGGTTGGTACGCATGGCGGGTGTAGCCACGCTGGTCTTGTAGGTGGTTGGTGCGGCCAAGGTCGCCCGGTATCCTTTGGATTTCGAATCGGATACGGGGCTCGTGCTCACTTATGTAAAAAGTTGGGAATGCATACGTTTTACCTGTCTAGCTGCTACGTATTACGGGTGCAGCCACGTAAAACGTAGCAGCTAGACAGGTAAAACGTAAGTTTCTTCCGCCAATCGTACAATGTTCACGTAAAACGTGAAAGTGAAAGTAAGTCCGGCCGCATCTGGCAACACCGCCACACTACGTGTTGGCGGGAAGACGCGGCAACGGTGTACGGGGGGGTATATAAGCAGCAGCGGGGGACACTCCCGTCATACCTCTCACCACACCGGAGCAGCAAACTACAACCCTGCCACCAGCTTGCCACCCTCTTCACCCTGCCCCCCTGCCCTGCTTGCCACCCTTTGCACCCTGCCCTGCCCTGCTTGTCACCCTCTGCACCCTGCCCTGCCCTGTACCATGCAAAAGAAAGGAATGAAGAAGGTCAGGAAGGCTTCCCCTGCCACCTCGACGTCTGGAGACACATCACCTGGTGACCCCTCTCAGCCCGGCCCCTCCAACTATGACCCCTCTCAGCCTGGCCCCTCCAACTCTGACCCCTCTCAGCCTGGCCTCTCGACGCCTGAAGGTGAAATTGTTCTCGACCTCGGCCCCGATAGTGGAGAGGTTGAAGTGGATGATGAGAGTGACGAGGAAGAAGAGGATGAAGAAGTAGAACCTGCACTTCCCAACAGCCAGACTCCACCAAAGAAACGCCGCAGGAAGAAGACGAATGTGATACTGACGGAGGAGACGGAGAGGATGCTGGCTGATTGGATTGAGCTGGATGCGCCTTTCATTATTGACAAGGGGGACCCCCGGCACAAGAATAAGGAACATATAGATTCTGTATGGGCGGAGAAGGCTGCGACCATGGACCCACCAATGACCGCCTTCGATTTGAAGACCTGGTGGGGATCTCTTCGCTCCAGGTTCGGCCGGCTCAGCAAGTTGAAGAGTGGTGATGGGGCCAAACGACTGACTGAGAGGGAGAGGTGGATCCTCAGCATATTCCACTTCATGAAGCCACACATCGTCCGTCAGAAGAAGCCCCGGTCACTTGGTATGCCTCAGGTACGTTGATATTTCTTATGTTTTCAAACCCTTCCACAGTGACAGTGTTTTTTTAGGTGATTTTCATAATAAGTTTGCTTATAATGATGCTATTATTGTGTTCAATTTATCGTGTTAAACTTCAAATATTTGTTAATGAAACGCATAATAACTCAAATCAGTTTATTCATGTTATTTTAAAGGTTACAAGGATGAATGGTTATGTTAAATTGTATTTTAAAAGTTATTTACATAAATAAATACATGTTACTAATTCTACATACATGTCACAACAGACTGCTGCCCAGGCTGCAGCACCGGCGCCTGCTGGTGTTCCTGTCCCTCACCGCACCCAAACACCTTCTGTCCCAGTCTACGAGGTGGATGACCCCTCTGCTGGCAGTCAGGAAGAGGAGGACACACCCCCAGCCATCGCCCAGCCTGCACGGAAGGTGAAGAAGGGAAAGCCTCCTGGTGCTGTCCCTTCAACATCAACACACGGGACCCTGGAGCAAGTGAGTAGAGAAAATATTACATAAGAACATAAGAACATAAGAAAATGGGAGTCTGCAGAAAGCCGATTTGCCTAAGCAAGGCAGATCCCTGTCCTACACAACCCCAATTTAATTAAAAAGCCCAAATATAGGGTCCACACTCTAATACCCTGAGGTTAATCTTACCAAAACGGCTAGGGATTAACGCAGGATTATGGGGGTCTGCAGAGTGCTGATTGGCCCAACCCGGCTGGTCCCCCTTCACACCCAACCCCTCTCACTTTGTAGTTACATTGTTCATTGGTGGCACCCCATTGCAATTCCAAGCTATTATTAGATAAAGTGTTTATGTTTCCAAAGTTATTACAATAACATAAATTAATAATAATACTAAAGATGTCATGATTTCACACCATACTATCGACAATAACTTTGAACATATTTTGTTCCCAAAATACCACAACATTTCATTGGTTAAAATAAATTTGTTGTCAAATATTAAAATATTGTGTTTCGTGTGTTTAATCTTTTATTGTTTCTTGTTCAAGGTCCTCGTGAATTCTGAGAAGCTGCGACAGAACCTGGGTCAGGCGTTCGATGTGGTCGAGGACCAGGACCATAAATATTGGCGCTACTCCCTGGAGGGCATGGTGAAAGACTGTGTGGGGCTGCCTCCAGCTTACAACACCACA
>JBAKBP010031707.1:0-24109 GCA_037953745.1 Lithodes maja
AAAAGATGGGTGTGTTCTAGAAACCAGATCTGAGGGAGAGAGTGGCGAGGAACCAGTATATATACTCGCACTAGCTCGAGCCGCGTGGGAAAACAGCGGTTACAAGTAAATCTAGCCACTAACAGAGCTCGCAGCATGGTAAGGACCTCCCTCCACCAACCCCCGCGAGGCAGCCAGCCGTGACGTCATCGAGCGGGACAAAAAACACTGCGCGCCCCCTCTCACTCTGTTCTACTCCCTCTCTCTCTCCCAGATCCTATCATTACTAGTTAATGACAAAACATATACTTTACAATTAAATATATAAAGCCTTGACATGGGCGAAAACAAAGAGCCTTTCTGGACTGCCCATGACATGAGCTTTCATATGAAATAAAGCACACTCTAATACATAAACTGTAGCCCCATCCACTGCCCTGGCGATCCTAGTGAGTCACTGTAGGACAAGCCATGCGGTTCTAACGGAGTGGTCAACGTCACAGTACTGATACTACTGCCTCTGGTGGGACACCCATTGTCTGCCAAGTATTCTGGTCCGTATCGGGTTGTAAGGAAGGTTTCTGATCTCGACTATTTAGTAGCTACTCCTGATCATAAGAAAAAGAACCAACTTTGCCATGTAAATCTGATGAAAGAGTATGTGAGGCGCCCCTCCGAGCCTCTCACTGTCCCGGTGTTGATCTGCAGCGATCGTGGTGGAGAAGGAGGAAGGGACAGTCAAGCTGCGGGGGAGGATAATTGGGATTGTCATGTTTCCGCGGATCAGTGGGCGGGGAATTCTAGACAAGTGGCTCACGAGTTGATATTGCACCTGCCTGAGCAACAGCGTGTACCTGTGCAGCACTTGTTTGATTCAAACCGAGCTGTTTTCGCGGAGCATCCTGGCCTCACTACTCAAGCGGTGCACGATGTCGATGTTGGGGACCACCCGCCCTTTAAATCAGTGCCATACCGTGTTCCCCCTATTAACCTCTGAAGTGCGCACGGGGGTAATTGAAAACCTCCCCCTGTGCTGACGTATTTGAGGTTTTTCGTCACTAAAATATTCATTGTACCATTAATAGCATTAATAATTATCCATATGCGCCTATTATGGGTTGATTATAAAGGTATTAACCTGAAACAACAATAAAACGAGTGAAAACAGCGTTTGGATGGTCAAAATCGGAGATATAGCCCGCGAGTTGTATAATGTATGGGTGAGGCAAGCTACCTTCCCGCCAATTTTCCCCAAGGCCACTGCGACACAGTCGATCGATACTCTCTCTCTCTCTCTTGCACTCGATTGCTATCAGTGATGACAACACCCTGCTTGCAACTCGCTAATGTTAGCACGAAAATATACCTCAGAATAAGGGAATAATAGGGAAAATAGGTGATAACTGAGGGATAGGAGGAAAGTGGGGAAGGAGGGGAGGTAGAGGACTGAGATTTTGCATGGCCCAGGGGCCAAACAAAAATAAAAAAATAAAAAAATAAAAATAAAAAAAATATGTTTTTTTCGATGTCAAAAGTTGATTTTTAATTTTACTTACTCAGGAGAGTCTTCCCGCAGTCCGCCGGGGGAACTCTTAAGAGTCTTCCCGCAGCTCCCGGGTTAAACTACCAGCACTTAGGGAAGAGCTGGATTATATGCTGAAACGTGGGCTGATTTCTGAGGGTGCAGTAAGGTGGACTTCCCCCGTCACACTGCAGCCCAAACCAGATGGCAAGGTGCGGTTTTGTATAGATTTCCGCAGGTTGAATGGTTTAACCCCCACAAATGCCTACCCTCTCCCTCGCGTGGACGACAGTGTGGATAAGATAGGAAAAGCCAAGTTCCTCACTAAGATAGACCTTGTTAAGGGTTATTGGCAAGTGCCCTTGTCTGAGCGAGCGCGAGAGGTGTGTGGGTTTGTGGTGGACGGTGCCACATATCGTTGCCATGTTATGCCATACGGGCTGAAAAATGCCCCTGCAACGTTTCAGAAATTAATGAACGACATTATAGCCGACATTCCCAACTGTACGGTGTACCTAGATAATGTCATAATATATGACGATGATTTTAACAGTCACTGTGCTCACATCGGACAGCTTTTTAATAAACTGAATGAAGCAGGTTTGGTGGTAAACCTGGGTAAGTGCGATTTTGTCAAAGCCACAGTTTTGTACCTGGGGTTCGAGGTGGGGATGGGTCAGGTGTGCCCTCCACAGACAAAGATCAAAGCCATCGATCAGTTTCCCCAGCCTACGACTAAGAAACAAATAATGCGGTTTCTAGGTATGATAGGCTATTATCGACGCTTCATCAAAGGCTATTCGACTGTACTTGCACCTTTAACTGACTTATTAGCTAAGGACAAGAAGTTCCGGTGGTCTCCTGAGTGTGCAGAGGCGTTTTCCTTGGTGAAACACCTGTTATGTACCCACCCCATACTCAGGGCGCCGGACTTCAGCAGACCTTTTCAGCTGGCGACTGATGCCAGTGGCGTAGGGGCTGGGGCTGTCTTGTTACAGACAGATGATGAAGGTATTGAACATCCAGTGAGTTTTTACAGTAAAAAATTCAATAGTGCACAAAGGAATTACTCTGTAATTGAAAAAGAACTCCTGGCGATAGTGCTGGCGCTCAGGCACTTCGATGTATATGTTCCTGCTTTCGGACCAGTCGTAGTGGTTTATACCGATCATCACCCTCTGAAATTCTTGAATCAGTTTCATAACCGGAATATGAGGCTGACCAGGTGGTCACTCATGCTTCAGGAGTATAATTTGGACATACGCCATATTGCCGGTTCTGATAACGTGATAGCGGATTGTCTATCAAGGGTGGATGATGTTGGTTAGACTGCCACAGGATTGAGGGTTGAGTGTGGAGGAAAATAGGCTGTCACTGTAGTTCAGCCGAAAAAACAAATTAAAAAAGCAAAAACCTTATAAAAACTCTTTATTTTTATAACGTGTAGAATTTTGTATAAGAAGTTGTAGCAGTATCTAAGTTGAATGTTTTCGCTTATTGTCGCTAAGTTAGTTGAACTTGCTCGGTGGAGCGCAACAGTCTTTATTTTTTTTATATATAGTGCCTTGTGTCACAACAGTGTGTGGCACTATGAGAAGCTTTCTGTTAGATATGAAGAACTTAGTCAAGGGTCTTATATCTTGGGGGAGGTGTGACGCTTCTGCATAGTAGCCACGTGCGGGCATGCGCGCGCGTCGGCTGCCCAGCCGTTTAGAAACCGGCTGGCGGTAGCCAGCCGGCCGGCTTTTCCTTAGTATATATCCTACGACAATGTAACTAATGTCTGGGATATTCTTATGTTGTTTCACAGCTTGAAGCTGCCCTTATTCTTAACCAACGCATCTTAGTATATTTAATTCTCGATAGTTGATTGTTTCATTATAATATATAAGATGTAAGTCTAGTGAGAGTGGGAGGAGACGAGCGGGAGAGAGAGACCGGCTGGGGGACGTTGCTTCGCGCGGAGAGTCCAGCTTGGGACGAGCCTGATGTTGCCACGTGCATTTGATTTTCAGGCTTAGTTTCGACTCACGCATGGGGTAGAGGATTTTGACCCGGCAACTGTGTTGAGTGTTGCCAAGCATGGGATGTATTCTGCATTCCTAGGGCGGGGTCCAGACAGATTCAAGACTCAGAGCTCACCTCACTGTCGTACCCTTCGGACCCCCTTGATATCTATCCCTCTCAACCCCACTTAGAAACTTTCTCTCATACTTTGTATACCTTCCTTCCACTACTTCACCAGTCTATTTAATTACCCCATCCCCTTGATAGACCTTATATCTATTATTGTATTAACGACGAGCTCTCAGATAACTAGATAGGATTTAGGGCCTTATGCAGAGATTTAATTTTTATTGAGACCTAGGAAGCTTTTTTGTTGTCTCATATTTGGTGGTTTCATGCTTGCTAGTGTGTTCTTGTGTCAGGTTAGCAGGGGCTAGACCGGAGGGGAGGCTTTTTGCGATCCTTTAAGTAAAGTCTGCTGGTGCGAGTCCTGTGGACCCGCACGACTTTACTAGGATACCCGTGGGAGTCTGGGGGCATTTTCTTGTCTGTGTCCCTGTGTGTCTAGTGTTGTGTTGTGTGAGGGCCCTTGCCTAGTCCACTCAGCACTGCGCTAGCACGTCTTGCTTTTGTTTTAGGGTCGCCAGGAGAGAGTCAGATACTTGCGATCTGAGTCTCTCAAGAGAGCACCCTTTCAATTAGAGTAATTTGGCGCACAGACCTGGGAACGTCCCTAGGCTAGAGCAGGTGGCTCAGCCCGGGTATCCGAAGCCTATATCCTTCCGGCTAGACCTCTGCCGCCTGGCAGATTAACAGCTAGGGGTTTATTATCTCTGTATGCTTGTTATTGTGCCACAGTTTACCGTTTTTGTGAGCATTGTGAGTCAGAGTGTGGCTCAGAGACTCTGTCCGAGCAGGCTTGCCTGACTAAGAGTGAGAAGCACACCTGTATGTGGTTATGTTGCGAGTTGCTGCCTTTATTTAATTATACCTATGCCATTATACACTGTATGGCCTCTCACTAGTATTTATTCCTGCTTATGAGTTAAGAGTTCTCTAAATCCGTAACGTACTTTCTTTGCTAAGCATCAGATCCTACAGTAGCCGCATGCAGTTTAGAAACCTGCATCTTGTCTACCTGTACGATGTTTTGAGGACTGTTTGCTTTCACCTTCTTTCACGCAGGGGTGATTAGTTGTATTAATTATCGTAACGTTAAATGTACTTTCTTCTAGTTTGTTATTAAATTGTTTCTGCAATTTAATTCTGTTATCTATCTTTTCCTTGAAGCTTTAAGTCAACTTAATTGGGTGATCTTTTATATAGCCTGCTTGACTATCAGCAGTCTATAGTGCGTGCTTCCTGTAACTGAGTCATAGGGTACCTTGTTGTCCAGGCAGGACTCTTGACGGTTTAGGGTGGTTTGTTGCCTGGGTTTATAGATAAGGGTTGGATCTAGCGTTTTCCGTTGTTGCTTGTTGCCGCATACCTAGTCCAATAGAAAGAGCCCAGTGTTTATATATCCCAGGACGTAACACATGGATTTAGCGGGGTTGCGGGGGCGGCAGCCCCCACCCATAATACTAGGTTAGGTTAGGTTAGGTTAGGCTAATGTTAACCACATTCTTACTGAGTTTTTCAACAGTGAAAAACAAGAAAACCCAAGCCAACTTTCAAAATGAGGTTACTGTGATTTTGGACTCTGAAAATTCGACAAACACCAGCCAAGTTTGGTCAACACTTTGGGGTTTTCTTCAGCTGAAAAAGGGTGAAATCCGAGCCAATTTTTATTTCCAATTTTGCCCTTTTTGGACTCTGAAAATTGGCCAAATCCGAGCCATGTTTTGCCAAAACTTGGCTCAGATTTCAAGATTTTTTTTTTTTTCAATTGTATTTATTACATTTTTAGAGTTATTCCCATAATACCCCTATTTTTACCCCACCCAAAACCCCGCATTCCCAAACTCTCCCCTAGATTGTTGAGGTATTGGAATTACAATTAATAATACAAATGCTAATAAATTGGGCTTTCCTCACTTTCTAAATAGAAAATACACACTTACAAAGCATTAACATACACAAATAAAATAAATTAAACATAAAATAGCAGGAGTAGTAGTTATGCAGAATTACCCCCTTATCTGGTGTACGAAACACTAAAAAAGCAATGGGGACACTTTAATCCTCATCTAGCGGGGTGGGGGGTTTTGGGCTTATTTGGGCATATTCAGGCCCTCATGAATGATAAATCAAGTATCTGTATGAACAGAAATTTATTCAGCAAAAAACTAGGCGCTAAAAGCTTCAAAATGAGACCAGAACGAGCTACGTAGCACTCGTGGTTCTCATACAGTGGTACCAGTAACATGGGAGTTTAGCGTATAGCGGTATATTTTTCCCAGCTACGCTCACTACTGGCTACACTGCCGGCCTCTCGAGAACACAGGGAGGGTGAGTCAGTGTGCGGCGGTAGGCCCTGGGAGTCGGACGTGTGGCCCGCTGCACTCCCGGCCATTTGCACTCTATTTTAACTGTTTAAAAGCCATAATAATGCTCCTAATTTGCTGCAAATTGGTGCCCGGCTATAGCCGGGCGCCGCTCTTTAAGGGTTAATAATGATGATATGAGACGAAATATAAAGACAACTCTGTTGCATTTGTGGAAGTAGCGTCGCTTTGTTTACTTTGCACTCGGAGTGACTTCCCGCCTTGGCGGTCGACTTAAAATGGCTAAGCTAACCAGTTGTTGGGTACATTTTTTGATAAAGACTTGAGTTATAGGCCGTGGGATACAGGACGGGTTGAGGAGGGGCTCTGCCTCCCCCCCCCCCCCCCCCCACATGAATTATAATAATCGTCATATATGTTGCCAGCAGGTGGCAAGTAACAGCTGGCCGTAACCTCGAGCGTCCTGGGTAAACAATACGACGATCCGAAACGCGCCGTTTTATTCTCGTCGACAACCACATTTAAAAAGTTATTATATCGTTTTCAATACTATTACCGACCAGAAAAAGGTGTAGCTTTGTGTTGGATGCGTGGAAATCAAATTTTTTTTTTGTTTTATTAAATCGGTGGTGGTACCTGTCAAATAGGTGTCCAGAGACTAAAATTGTACCCTTTTTATCCCCGGGGAAAAAGAAAAAAAATCTTGAGATTTTTCATTTTTTTTCTTGGGATTTTTCATTTTTTTTCTTGGGATTTTTATTTTTTTCATTAACCTAACCAAAAAACCTAACCTAACCTAACCTAAATGTATTTGAGGGCTATTAGGTTAGGTTAGGTTAGGTTAGGTTTTTTTGGTTAGGTTAATGAAAACAAAAAAAATCCCAAGAAAAAAAATGAAAAATCCCAAGATTTTGTGTTTTTCCCGGGGATAAAAAGTATATAGAAATGAAGTATATGATGATAGGAACCCAAAACTACCATTAACAATTTGCTACCTATATTGTTGCGTCTCCTGTATATTGACCCATATGGGAATGAAATACATGGTGTAAGAAACCTATAGACCACGATAAAATCGATGTATGAATTTAATTACAAAATCTTTATATTGTCCGTTTAGCCTACCGTACATTTAATATTTAGAACAGTTACCCAGGTTCTTTAATATTTAGAACAGTTACCCAGGTTCTTTAATATTAGAACAGTTACCCAGGTTCTTTAATATTTAGAACAGTTACCCAGGTTCTTTAATATTTAGAACAGTTACCCAGGTTCTTTAATATTTAGAACAGTTACCCAGGTTCTTTAATATTTAGAACAGTTACCCAGGTTCTTTCTATGGTTTTCTCTCGGTTAAGAGAAAATTTGATGATATTGACGAAAAAAGTAGCACCTTAAAGAGCGGCTCACGACTTAAGTCGAGTTGAAAAAAACAGGCAAAAAACGGGTGAAAAAAGGGTGAAAATCGAGTGAAAATGAGTGGGATAGTAATGATCCATACGTCCGATATCTGTGGCCTCCCGGCCCACACTAACTCCAGTTCCCCCACCGCGCGAGACAGTCACAGTGTAACCAATAGTTCGCTAAAAGTGAGCAAGGTAGCAAAATCTGCTAAACTTCCATCTTCGAGGTAACACTGTCAGTGCTCCACGAGTGCTACGTAGCTGTTTCTTACGTCATTGTGTAGCGATTTCCACCTAGTTTTCGACGCAATACAGTTCCTTTCATACTGATGGTTGATATAGCTGTCAGAATGGCCTGAAAAGGCCCAAAACGGCCACAGAGGGCCCGCTAGACGAGGGTTAAGGCGGTAGTGCTTGTTTTATGGTCTGTTTTTATTTATTGATATATTTGTTAGTTTCCTCGCTAGACTTCCATCAAGCTTAAAATAACACCCCTTAGACCCCCTTTCAAGAAAAATGTGTACATTTTTCAGTAGAAAAATGTCCCGGCCAAAGGCCGCTTTCTTCTAAAATTACAGCCTCGCTATCGCTAGCCAAGAAGAAATTGACACCTAAATTAAAGGTCTAAATATTGACAAACGAATGGGGCGAAAGGTCTTAAAATCGACAAACTAATGGAACGAACGTCTTAAAATCTCAAAACTAATATGCTAAACATGAGGGAGAAGGGGGTCCAGAAAATGTGACTACCTCCCCCTTAAAGTACTATAGGCCTACTAAATGTGACTACCTCCCCCTTAAAGTACTATAGGCCTACTAAATCTGTTAATAGATTACAGTGAACTCGGTGTGGCAGCATAGAGTACTATAGTCTGTTCATTCTAGGTTGGCCAGATATTATAACCTCTTAAACTCTGTAAGTCAAAAAGAACTAGAGTAATCCAGATCCTTTATCTACCAAATAGGAAGACTTGGCCAGGGAATAGGTGTGGAAATTGACAGCTCATTTGTTCTAGCCCTATTTGAGTTACAGAGGTTACGATTTCTGCCCAACCTAGAATGAACGGACTATAGGCATGAGCCCAGATACTGTACACTGGCATACCATAGTCTCTAGCCCACCCATAAGAATTATTCTAGCGGTGGCTCCAACTCGATTTAGGTATTAGACTTATTTATGTTCATCTAGGCCTATTTATATCCTTTTTATTGGTTTCGGAAAATATTACCGAAACTACCACTTATTTTCCCATGGTTTTTTCTTTTTGGTATTTTTCAGCATTATACAATGATTAGTTACAATCCCCGGAAAATTTTATTTCTCCCATTATCCAAGGTTCTTAAAACACTCAGATGTAAGTCATTTTCAGAGTAAATATATTTTCTGTTTTGCCTTGGGATACAGGATGGGTTAACCCCCTCACGACTTATTGAAATCAGCATATATTTTGCCAGTAAGGGGCTTAATCAGATTTTCACTGCCGTCAGTAGGGAGAGTTATAGAGATTTTTTTTTTCTACAGTGCTTTATATAGTGCACATAAAATGTATTTCCGGAGGTTGAAACAAATATTAATATGATCTTTGCAACATCCTTATTATTATAATAGCCTTCAAATAGACCTAGGCGGACAATATTTACGAGCCGCACCACAGTTAACAGCCAATCTTAATGGGTGCTGGCAAAGTGACATAGAGATTAAGATTTTTTCGCATAGGTTTAAACTTCCGGAAATTATTGAGTAATAAATACGAAGATTTCTTATTTTTACTTACGTCCGCCGCGCCGCCGCACTCATGTTATTGTTGTGAACCTCTCGACCCTCTCGCTGCCGGAGTAAGGGATGTCCCATAATACTGTGTTTTTTTGCACTATTACCCAACCAATACTAGGATACTAGAATAGTTAGGTAAGGTTGTTAGGTTAGGCTAATGTCTTCTCAAAGTTGACTTGATTTTTATAAAATAAGCTATTACTCACTTCACCCCAACTGGATTTCTACTGTTAGCAGTTTTACCCAACTAGCGGGGGTGGCAGCCCTCACCCTTACTACTAGGCTAGGTGAGGTAAGGTTGTTAGGTTAGGCTAATGTCTCCTCTAAGTTGACAATATTTTTATAACATAGGCTATTACCCACTCCACCCCGTGATATCCGAGCCAAATTTCGTCAAAAGTTGGGTCGGGTTTTCATTTGTTTTTGTTTTATGAGTCTCGAAAATGCACAAACCCGAGCCAACTTTTATTTACAAATGCAATATATTCGCTTTATACGCTTTACACCCCTCAATTTATCTATTCTTCATAGCCCTTCCCACTATCGGGGGCAGTGTTTTTAGATTCTTGGATAATGGGTAAATACTAATTGTCATGAAATAATTATATTATAGAAAGCTTATAAACCATAAAAATAACAAATCCACAACACAAAAACCTTGAAAATAGCTGTGGTGCGTCTCGTAAATATTGACCAAATAGGTTACTGAGAAATAATTAGTGGTAGTTTCCGTAATAAGTACCTTGGTTTCTGTTATTATAAACTGGGGCATTTTCGTGTTTAAATTATACTAGGTTGGATTAAGTTAGGTCATTAGGTTGGGCAAATAAAACAAATAATGGCACCAATTCTTAATCTCACAAAACATTAAATATGAAGGAAAACCAGGGAATAAACAAAACTAATCGATCTATAATCGAGTTGGAGCCATTGCTATAATGTTACCCAATCCTACGTGTATGTTCAGCTTGGAAATAGTTAATAATAATATAATAATTGCTATAGGATTGAATGACAAGTTACTCGATTCGTTTACTATAATTATATCACTACAAAAATCTAGCCAGGTCCCACCGAGACTCGAACTCGGATTGTTGGATTCAGAGTCCAAAGTGCTAACCATTACACCATGGCACCGTCTTGAAAGTAGCCTCGATCTCGCTCTCTCTGTCTCTCTCGCTCTCTTTGTCTCTCTATCTCGCTGTCTCTCTCTCTCTAGCTCGCTATCTCTCTCTCTCTAGCTCTCTCTCTCTCGCTCTCTTTGTCTCTCTCTCTCTCTCTCTCTCTCAACACATCACTTGAGTAATTATATATGTATTCATTCTAGATTACATGTTCAGTCACTTTCACCGTCATACTGTATTACTAACATGCTCAGATAATTATAGTCTACGTCATTTTTACAATAAGGTCTGAAACTAACAGAGGTTTGGGCAAAATTTTACGGTGTGACAGACGCGAGACCCATCGATTTTTGTGTGGCCCACAGAATTGTCATATTACATAATACATTGACATTTGTCTGTACTGTCGAAAATGTGCTATAAATGAATGTTTACCCCTACTGTTAAAATGTGCTATAAATGTGCTATAAATGAATGTTTACCCCTACTGTTAAAATGTGCTATAAATGAATGTTTACCCCTACTGTTAAAATGTGCTATAAATGAATGTTTACCCTTACTGTTAAAATGTGCTATAAATGAATGTTTACCCCTACTGTTAAAATATATGAGTATATGTTAAAATGTGCTATAAATGAATGTTTACCCCTACTGTTAAAATATATGAGTATATGTCAAAATGTGCTATAAATGAATGTTTACCCCTACTGTTAAAATATATGAGTATATGTCAAAATGTGCTATAAATGAATGTTTACCCCTACTGTTA
Organism: Lithodes maja; assembly: GCA_037953745.1. Classification (NCBI taxonomy): domain Eukaryota; kingdom Metazoa; phylum Arthropoda; class Malacostraca; order Decapoda; family Lithodidae; genus Lithodes; species Lithodes maja. Next base: position 11,026 of record JBAKBP010031707.1, read on the forward strand.
AAATATATGAGTATAATTATGTCAAAATGTGCTATAAATGAATGTTTACTCCTACTGTTAAAATATAGGAGTATATGTCAAAATGTGCTATAAATGAATGTTTACCCCTACTGTTAAAATATAGGAGTATATGTCAAAAATTCCTGGGGGGGGGGGGGGGGGGGTGAGCCTTAACTAACTCTGTATCTCACGGCAAACGGTTATTGCAAAATAGAGCTTATTTTTCCCTAGTTATCCTCTATAACCCTCCATTTTCCCTGATCTTCTTAGACCTTCCCACCAGCCTAGCCTATAGATTGTTGAATAATGGGTAAATACTCATTTCCTGCAGTCCTTGCTGTAAATTAACACTGTATATCAAAGAAATAAAAATTTAAATAAAATCTAAAAGTAAATGCTAACATTTTTGGCTGTCACACGGTAAAAATGTACCGAGATTTGTGCAAGACAAGCTATTTCCTCTATTTGAACATCTCTTGGTTAACAAGTGATCACGAGTTTGGTTGCATATTTGTAAAATCTATACAGTTGCTGAAGGTGGGATAGGTGGGGAGGGGGTGTCCACGAGCTTAAGTTGCACTCTGATGAAGGAAATAAAAAGACTGTGGATGTGCAGAATACGGGTGAAATATGTACATGCCTATATACACGGGATTAACCCTTTCAAGATCCAATACGCATTTCTTTTCTGTTTTCCGGCTGTAATTAGACGAGTTTATACAGATTGGAAGGGTTTTTGGAAGTCAGAAGGTTAAGATAGTCAATTACCCTTATAATTCCAACAGATCCTTCTTTAACTCTTTAACTGCCATTTGTCTCCCTCATCCACATAGAACCAAACAAGCGTGTAATGATAGCCAGAATGAACTGATATTACGCGTCAAGATCCCCAAAGGGTTATGTTACAAACTCTAGCTAAGGTTTCCCGGGAACCTGCACCTGAACATGGTCATAAACCCGTGTGAAGACCTGTAAACCACTCCCCTTGCTCGGGTTAAAGGTCACTCGTAGCTGTCTAGGGGACGAGGTTAGAACCAAGGGTTATATGGTGAGATGTCTGCTTCCACGCTAGAGGACTTCCACAGGGCCTTGCTGGAAGGACTAAATGTTCTTTCAAAGATAGGAAGGTAGTATTTCTGCATTGCGATACATTTTTTTTCTTTTTTTTTCTATATTCCAACTACTCCCTCTCGGGCATAGGCTGATAGCCTGTACATTCCACCGCTCAACACGGTGAACCCCGTGAGGTCTTGTTCCAGTCTGGGGAGTGAGACATGTGAAGACATATATAGACAGTATATTTGTGTTCATGCGAATTTGACTTTTATAGCACGTCATGGTGTAGTGGATTAAAACATGGACACTCGTTCTGACTGTAGCAGGTTCGAGTCCGGCTAGCCAATTACATACACAAGTAGGGTGTCCAAAGAGCATATCCCCCTATTTTTTTTCCTATGTGTATGTAGGAGAGAAAAGGCAAAACTATGCGTAACAAGTGTCCAGCAAAAGTTGTAAAGAGTAAATGCTAAACATATGCTAAAATATATGACAATATTACTAATGATAGTAGTGATGGTGCAACGGAAGATGGAAATGTAGTTAGAAATAAAGGTAAATTAGGTATAAAGAACAGAAGTAAATTGAGAGTATATTACACAAACTGTAGGAGTCTATGTAACAAAATGAACGAACTTAGAGCCCTTGTTAGCAAAGAAAATATAGACATAATAGCGCTAACTGAAACGTGGATTAATACAGAAACCAGGCATTGTTTAGCAGAATTTTATATACCAGGATATAGTTTGTTTAAATATGACCGAACAAGTGGGAGGGGTGGCGGTATAGCAGTGTTTGTCAGGAGTACATTAAAAAGCTGTATTAAATCAGGTATTAGACTAAATAACGATAATGAAAGTGTTTGGGTAGAGGTAAACGAAGGTAGTGAGACCATAGTTATTGGGGTTATGTATAGACCGCCAAATACGAGTAGAAATGACGGAACGTCATTATGGGAGGAAATTAAAATGGCATCAAGGTTTAGCAATGTGTGCATTATGGGGGATTTTAATTTTCCGAATATAGATTGGCAGCATCAAATAGGAGACTCTGATTCTGAGGAGTTTATTGAGGTAGTACAAGATAGTTTTTTTATTTCAATTCATAGACACGCCGACTAGAGGTAATAATATTCTCGATTTAGTTTTCAGTAACAATGAATATATGATAAATAATGTAGAGATAGGGGACCACCTAGGAAATAGTGACCACAATTCTGTGTATTTTAATATGCAATGGAAAGGTAATACCAGAGAGAATACAACATTAATACCTGACTTCAGAAAAGCCAATTATGGTGGGTTTAAGAAGAGCCCTATTAGTGGACCTTATGGTCAAAAAAATAAGTCGATCCAGGTGTCCAAATGAGTGTATCCCTTCTCAGGCACCTGTCATCTTAAGTCAGGAAGAGACGTCAACCTTGGTAGATACATACGATAATTTTATCAAGTCAGTATTCAATGCGCAAAATAAATATATCCCCAAAAGAAAATTTAGATCAACACAGAACCAACCCAAATGGATGAATAATAGACTATTAGATCTTCTAGGAAAAAAGAGAGGAATATATAGAAAAATTAAGAAAGGCGAAATTCACCTACTTGCTTACTATCAGAATCTATCACGACAGGTAAAAAAGGATATTAGGAAAGACAAAATAAATTATGAAATTAAGGTTGCCAATGACTCAAAATATAATCCTAAAGCTTTTTACCAACTAGGCTATATAAATGCAAGGTTAGAGATGTAATTGGTCCCCTTAAAACTTCGATAAGAGAAATGACAGAAAATGATTTAGAAATGTGCAGTACATTAAATAGCCAATTTCTTTCCGTTTTCACAAATGACAATTTGGCACAGTTTCCAGAAGTTCGTAAGGTATATAGCGATAGTATAGAAAATAGGTTAAGTACGGTTACTATAAGTAAAAATGATGTGCTTAAGGAAATTGACAGACTGAAACCTCATAAATCGCCTGGTCCTGATGAGGTATATGCTAGAGTATTAAAATAATGCAGAGATGAGTTAAGTTACCCATTAACATTTCTATTTAACAAGTCATTAGAAACAGGTATAGTTCCAGAAGCTTGGAAGCTTGCAAATGTAGTTCCGATCTTCAAAAAAGGTGATAAATCAATAGCATCCAATTTCCGTCCCATTAGTCTCACTCCAATCATAGGAAAGCTACTAGAGTCAATTATTGCTAGGAAAATGAGAAACCACTTAGAAACATTTAACTTAATCAATTCTTCTCACCATGGATTCACTCAGGGACGTTCTTGCCTTACAAATTTGCTTAGTTTTTTCTCAGATGTATATGAAGCAGTAGATAATGACAAGTCATATTATGTTATTATATATTTAGATTTCAGTAAAGCTTTCGACAGAGTCCCTCATGAGAGATTGATGAGAAAGGTTGAGGCACATGGAATAGCTGGGGTGTTGTTAGGATGGATTAGGTCATGGCTAACTGGTAGGAAGCAGAGAGTCAGCCTAAATGGTACCAAGTCAGAATGGGGAGCAGTCAAAAGTGGTGTCCCCCAGGGATCTGTATTAGGTCCTCTGTTGTTTATTATATACATAAATTACCTTGATTTAGGTATAACTAGTAGGATAAGTAAATTTGCAGACGATACCAAAGTGGGGAGAAAAATTGATTCAGATAGAGATATAGAGTGTCTGCAAAGGGATCTAGATACCTTACACGAATGTCAGTAAATTGGCAGATGAAGTTTAACATTGACAAATGCAAGGTATTAAAGATAGGGAAGATTCATACAAATGTTAAATATAAACTATCTAATATGGAATTAGAAAACTCAGACTGTGAGAAAGATCTAGGTGTGTTTGTTAGCAGTGATTTGAAGCCTAGAAAACAATGTATAAGCGTTCGTAACAAGGCAAACAGGATTCTCGGGTTCATATCTAGGAGTGTGAGTAACATAACTGCTGATGTTTTCTTAAAACTTTACTTGTCATTAGTGAGACCCCATATGGATTATGCTGTTCAATTTTGGTGTCCTTATTACAGAATGGACATAGATTCATTGGAGAGAGTACAACGTAGAATGACAAAAATGATCCATAATATTATAAATTTTCCGTATGAAGAAGGGTTGAAGAAATTAGGCTTACATTCGTTAGAGAGACGCAGAGTTAGAGGGGATATGATAGAGGTATTCAAGTGGGTTAGTGGGATTAATAAAGGGGCCATGAAAAATGTACTAAAGTTAAGTGATAGCGAAAGAACTCTTACAGATGGTTTCGAATTAGATCAATTTCGTTTCAGAAAAGATATAGGCAAATATTGGTTTGGTAACAGAGTTGTAGATGGGTGGAATAGGATACCAAGTGATATAGTGGGATCAAGAACGATAGGAAGCTTTAAGATAAAATTAGATAGGCATATGGACGAGATGGGTTGGGTGTGAGGGGGCTCTACCAGGTGTGGGCCAATCGGCGCTCAGCAGACCCCTGTAATCTTGCGTTAATCCCTGACCATTTTGGTGGGGCAGTACTCAAGGTATTAGTGAGTTGGGCCTAAAATTGGGCCTTGTTATTGGGATTGGGTGTGACAGGGATCTGCCTTGTATGGGCCAATCGGCTTTTTGCAGACTCCCATTTTTTTATGTTCTTAAGTGTTGTGTGCTTGTGTAGTGTAGTGTTAAGTGTAGTGAAATTAATAGAAGGAATTGTTCGTGAGAGTTAGCTGGATTACTGACGTAGACCTTTTATATTAAACTAATTTGGTTTGGTGTGATCAGAACCTACTGTATATGCATGAATAACACGCGCTGGTGGATAATAATTCATATTTTGTTAATTAAAAAGGTAATATTATATTAATTCATCATATTTTGTTAGTTATAAAGGAATTAGTCTGATTTTGTGAAGCTTAGGAAGGTTATATGGTAGCTAAATGGATTAATTGAGATAGTCTACCTCAATATATTAGAGAGCAGAGCACGGTTGTAAACCTTTTACTGACGAAAGTGCAGCTGTAAGAATATTTTGTTTATGTTTCCTCTGTACCTCTCTGGCTGGACCTCTCTGGCTGGACCTATTCTCTCTATCTATCGTTACTTCCTTATTGTATTGTCTATCTTGTCTGAATTGTGTTTGTATTTTGTTCTCACTCCTCAATCACACACACACACACACACACACACATGCACCTCTCTCTCTCTCTCTCTCTCTCTCTCTCTCTGTGTAGTGCAGTAAACAGTCTCTCTCCTTCCACTTCGAGTATCTCCTCGGAATGTATCGCAAGGTCCTAACTATTCCTTGTAACGATCTTATTGGTTGTTAAGCTTTTCTAATGCTAATGAGTGCTACTTGGCTAGAATGTAAGTTTCACTATATGTTCAGTGTTGGTGTTAAAGGTGAGTGAAGGCTACGGCCCCTTATAAACCAAGTCACTGGGTTACTTGGCGGGTAATAGGCGATTTTCACATTTACCCATTGTTGTCGTAGAGGTATTTGTTTTTTGTTTTTTGTTTATGTTTAGGTGACAATCACCACGGTCGATCTGGGGATCCGCCGCTGATGAGCTCGTCCTGGAATCTTTACGACTCTGAATCTTACGATTCTGTACAGGACTGAACATGCCATTTTTATCGGCAATAGCTCAGAGAAGAGTGTTGAGAGGGGAGAAGGGGTGTTGGAGAGAGAGGAAGGTGTTGGAGTGGCTTTGTTATGTGTGTTTTGTCTGTATACGTCGTCAGGATGTCCCCTGACTGGGTGCAAGCATGTGAAACATGCTAGGACGTACTACCGCACCCACTAAATGTCCGCCGTGGCAGGGATTCGATCCCGGGTCTTTCAGATTCACACGCGAGCGTGCTCACCACTTGACCACCACGGCCATAAACTCAAGAAAATTCGTCAAATGGTAACCAGAATATGATTAATATTAAGTAATAGTGGTGAAGAGGCAAAAAGGCCCAATCCCAGGTTAGGTATGTGGAACTCGATATAATATGTACCTAGTGTGGTTTATTATTTCGTCTATTTATGTAGTTATTTACTTATTAACCCTCTCACGTTTTATACGCAATTTTGAGCCTATTAGGGATATTTTAAAGCCTTTGTTAACATCAGGGGTATTTAGAAACCTTTAGTTTAGTTACTTCAATCTCTGCAGTTGTCTTTGAGTTAGCTGTGGGCAGAAAACTAATTTTGGAGAGGTAATTTTGAGAGTGAGAGAACTCTATTTATTATTGCTAATCTGGCAACCTCTGCGTCATAAAAACGTGAAATGGTTAATTATTTAGATTCCCCGCTAGACCTCCATCAAGCTTTAAGAATAGCTTAACCCATTCAGTACCGGTGACATCGTTTTCATCATATCCTGGCAACTATTAAGCTCTTATATTCAGGTTAGGAAGGACATCTACTAATAAAATGGCTACAGACTATCTCAATTGACCATTTTAGCTACCATATATCCTTCCTAAGTTTCAAAATAATCATCTAATTGTAGCTGAAATTAAATATATAATACGTCGCTGGTACTGCATGAGTTAACCCCTTCACTATCGGTGTCGTACTTTTAACTTGTTGCTGGTTACTATTAGACGATTTTAGTCGGTTTAATAAGGGCCTTCAGCAATTAACAGGCTTCGAACTATCTCACTTAACCCTCTTAACTACCACAGATCCTTCTTAAACTGCACGAAATCGTCTAAATATAGCTAGAAGAAAACTAAAAAGACGTTGCCGGTACAGAAGACGTTGCCGGTACAGAAGAGGTAAATTATTGTAAATGTATAGATACAATTTGGGGTTTATAGTTCGAATTATGTCTTTGGAAGTGATAAAATGGCCAAAACAAAGCTATACTATGTTAATGTTCTTGTATTTATTCACATATTCATTCAAGTCCTCAAACCAAATGGCTCCGATTTGACGCCATGTTGCATATTCAGGTGTGGCCACTTAAAACACTGGCTAGGTTAGTCTGCTCTTCTTGTTTTGTTTATTCAGGTGTGGCCACTTAAAACACTGGCTAGGTTAGTCTGCTCTTCTTGTTTTGTTTATTCAGGTGTGGCCACTTAAAACACTGGCTAGGTTAGTCTGCTCTTCTTGTTTTGTTTATTCAGGTGTGGCCACTTAAAACACTGGCTAGGTTAGTCTGCTCTTCTTGTTTTGTTTATTCAGGTGTGGCCACTTAAAACACTGGCTAGGTTAGTCTGCTCTTCTTGTTTTGTTTATTCAGGTGTGGCCACTTAAAACACTGGCTAGGTTAGTCTGCTCTTCTTGTTTTGTTTAAGCTTGATGGAGGTCTAGCGAGGAAACTAAAAGATAAATGAATAACTAAATTAATAGACCAAAAAATAATCACTGCCTCATAAATGGAAAGGAAGATTATAAGTGTAGTCATTAACCCCTTCTGTACCGGCGACGTTTTATTAATTATATTCTGGCTACTGTAAGACAACAAATTCCGTCTAAAAAGGGCATTCAGCAATTAACAGGCTTCGAACCATTAAAATGCACAAAATCGTCTAAATATAGCAAGAATAATAAGATAAACACATCGCCGATATAGAAGGGGTTAAATGGAAAGGAAAATTATAAGTATCGTCATTAAATGGAATATAATAAAGTTCCATCTAACAGCTGCTGTATCCAGGCGAAATGTGGTAGTTCAGACATTTATGGCTGCGTGATAATTTACCGAGGTACTAAAGCGCAATGCCCTACACTAATTACCGATGATTGTGGCGCTTATTTGACTATTTGAGCGATTAATTAAGAGAGACCCTACTGAGTATTCAGGGACTTCAAGGGATGAACATTATTTACCGCTGTCTGTAAAAGTACTAAGTTAGTGTTTGTATAAATATAAAATAAATGTAACCGAACGTAACAGTGTATTTGTTTATGTGCGTTTTCTTCTGTGCTGACTCCCTGCCTAGGCAAACTCTTTCGTCTCTGTTTCTCCTCTAAAGGCTTTCCTTCTTGCTGGAAGTTTGCTCTTATTCAACCTGTCCCAAAGAAGGGTGACCGCTCTCAACCCTCTAACTATCGTCCAATTGCTCTTATTTCTTGCATCTCTAAGTTTTTTTTAAACTATTCTTGCCTCAACATTTCTTAAACATTTATCTTCCCATAATCTACTTTCAGATCGCCAGTACGGTTTCCTAAAGGGCCGCTCTACTAGTGATCTCCTTGCTTATCTTACTAACTCTTGGTCATCCTCCTTTCGGGACTTCGGTGAGACTTTTTCTACTGCTCTAGACATATCTAAAGCCTTCGATAGAGTCTGGCATAAGTCTGTAATTTCCAAACTACCCTCCTTCGGTTTCTATCCCTCTATCTGAGCTTTTGTCTTTAATTTCCTTTCAGACCGCTCCATAGCTACAGTTGCGGACGGCCATCGTTCACTTCCTCAACCTATCAACTCCAGTGTTCCTCAGGATTCTGTCCTGTCTCCAATTCTCTTTCTAATATTTATCAATGATCTCCTCAACTGTAGCCTACCTCCAGTCCCGGCCACTCATATGCTGATGACTCTACCTTACCCTATTCAACTAGTTTTTCACATCAACCCAGAATGCAAGCACTCCAAAACAAACGTGGCGAGGCCATAGAATGCCTGTCTTCGGGTCTTTCAATTATCTCTGATTGGGGCAGAGAAAATCTTTTTACTTCAACGCCTCCAAGACCCAGTTTCTCCCTCTATCTTTCCATCACAATCTTCCACAAGACTATCAACTATTCTTCAACAATACACAACTCAACACTTCATCTTCTCAACATTTTAAGTGTATCTTTTTCATCTAACCTTTCTTGGAAAGATCATACTACCACTCTTGCTAAAACAGCTTCCCAAAAGTTGGGTGTGCCCAACCGTCTCTGTGGGTTCTTCACCCCCGTACAGCTTCTTGCTCTGTGTCGGGGCACAGTGCGCCCCTGTATTAAGTATTGTTTGCATGTGGGGGGAGGCTCCACCCATTCCGTACTTCTCGAACAAGTAGAATCAAAAGCATTTCGCCTCATCAACTCGCTTCCTCTTACTAGTTCCCTACAATCTTTCTACACGCCTCAATGTTGCATCTGTTTCACTCTTCTATCGCTATTACAACAATCCGTGTTCTTCAGAGCTCTCACAGTGTATACCCCCACCCTTGCGGCGAGTGCGAGGCACCCGCCTTACAACACAGTCCCACTCCTATTCGGTCCAGCTATCCAACCCAAGAATTGACAAATTTTCTCAGTGTTTCTTCTACTCAACAAGTGAACTCTGGAACTCTCTCCCTCAATCAGTCTTTCCTTCATCCTATGACTTAGACTGTTTTAAACTTAGTGTGTCCAGGTATTTTGACTCCAACATCCCTTGAATTTGGCTCTGTCACTCTTTTTTTTTGGGTGGATGGGACTCGTTAGCCTTGGTCGGCAACTCATCTAGGGGAGACAACCTTATACAAATCCGGGTGGATGGGACTCGTCAGCCTTGGTTGGCAACCTGTCTAGGGGAGTAAACCTGATACAAATCCGTACTGCTTACCTAAGGGTAAGGCAGGTTAGTGGATGGATTAGCCGAACACCACTGTAGAAAAATAGTGCTAACAAGATACACAGAGGACCTCGGAGTCGGACGGATCCTGAATTGAGTGGTCAATCCTGTAAGTCCTTCACTAAACTGGCTCGGGTTGTCCCTCTCACAGGGAATAGGTCCGCTTGGGGGCATTCTGTGTATGGCCACCCTCGTAAGGGGAGTAAGGCGTCTGGCAATAGATAGATAGATAGACTCTTTTAACTTTGGGGGGAGAAACTCGTTACAGGCAACCTTCCTTTTGTCTCCTCCATGCACATACACAAATTGTTTATGTGTGTGGCCTTGTACAAAACGTCTGTGTGTGTATATTGACTGTTGAGGTCAGAGGTGGCGAGGGCGTAAACTCTCAGGCTGGCTAGGTAGGTAGACACAGGTGAGGGAAAGGCTGTGACCCATAATGACCTTTACTCCCACACTGCTAGGCGGGTCAGGGAACGGATCAACATTACAGTAAGAATCAATTACGCTCGTGTAGGTTTTCCTCTTATTGATTGTGTTCTTTTATTTAATAATTTTAATTTTAGTAAGCGTTGTTTCCACATAGCGATTTTGATAATTTAATTTGACTTTATATTGTCCTTGTCCCAATTTTGGTTTGTTTAGTTTGCAAGTTTTACATTTTAATTAGGGTATTCACTACTCCTTACTATGTCTCTACACTACGCCACTCTAAAGCTGGTGTCACACGAGCGATTTTCCGTCAATGTTTACGAGCAATTGTAGTCTGGCAGCTTAAAATCTCAGTCTTATTTGAATTCAGCCATCTATAAATAATCTACCTTCGATCTAGTTATCGATTCCAATGCGAAAATGATTCAAAATATTACGAGAAAAAACTTGCTCATCGAAAATTGCCGAAAAAACGCTAGTGTGACACCAGCTTAAGTTTCGTCCACACGATCAGTTTCCTCTTGTGGTGTCCGTGTACAATCAAAGTCAAAAGTCGTGTGTGTTGTGATTTTTGGTTACTGTGGTTAATTACAGCTCTTATGTTCCTCGAGTTATAGCAAATCATCGGATAAAACAACGATACGACTTTTGTCTGATTGTACACTACTCATCTATTGTACACTACTCATCTATTGTACACTACTCATCTATTGTACACTACTCATCTATTGTACACTACTCATCTATTGTACACTACTCATCTATTTGGTAACGGAACAAACTGTATTAGTAGGAATGGTGCTTAATGGGAGGTTTTTAGTTTGTTCCCTAGACCTTCATCAAGCTTAAAATTACACCCTCTAGACCCCCTTTCAAGATAACAAAAACAAAAATCGGTAGAAAAATGTCCCGGCCGAAGGCCGGTTCCTCTTAAATTACAGGCTCGCTATCGCTCGCCAGGAAAAAATCGACACCTGAATGGCACGAAAGGTCTTACAATTGACAGAAATGGGGCGAAAGTTATAAAAATCGCCAAACTAATGGGGCGAACGTCTTAAAATCTCAAAAGCAATAGGGCTAAACATGAAGGAGAAAAGGGTCCAGAAAAAAACCTTCACGTGCAAATCTCTCCTTAAGTCTTTCGTACCCACGGTCAGTTTCCAACTAGTTTCCGCTACCATGCACGAACACAAGTCAAGGTTTATATATTACTAGACCTTACCATAGGTGACCAAAACATAACTTCATTAGAATTATATATAACGCGTGCCGATGTACCCTTGAAGGACTTGGTCTAGCTTAAGCCGGTATCACACGGGCGCTTTTTCACTCAACATTTATCCTCAGCACTGGTCTGGCAGCTCACGAGGGAAACTTTTACAATATGTCGGTCACCTAAATTCATCTACCATCAGTCTAGTTTCAGATACCAGTGCAAAATAGTCCAGAAATGTTGCCAGAAAAATGTTGATCATCGAATGTGAACTATAAAAGCTCTCGTGTGATACCGGCTTTACACAGGAAGCTGGTAAGCTCACCTTTTATGTATATAATGTGATTAATAGTGTACAGGCAAACAATATAGGTATGTTTAGTTTGTTGAGGACATAACATGCAAAGGGCTGCTCTCGAGTAGCAGGATTTGCGGTTGTTGTGAAAAATTTGTTGAATCCGAAGAGTTCACTGGCGTTATCCTTAAATTGATATCGTTACGTTTCTGTACTTACAGTATAATCGATCGCTGCCTTTGCCTCCCCCTCCCCCTCTCTCTCTCTCTTCTCTCTCTCTCTCTCTCTCTCTCTCTCTCTCTCTCTCTCTCTCTCTCTCTCTCTCTCAGACATTGTAATATATATTTAAAGACATTTGATACCATTTAAGATAAGTCAAATACTACGGCAGGCGAATTGATAAGCTAATGCAAAACTATTTTTTTTATATTTAGTTGAAAATATTTAAGCATCTATCTATCTATCTATCTATCTATCTATATGCTCTGGCCCAATCCCCATTTTGGGGGTAGCCGACTCAAGACAGAGCAAGAACAGGGAAAACACAAAAACAACATAAAACAAAAAATAAACACAGATAAAAAGCACAAACTCACACACATCCAGGTCACCCAGGAGAAGACCCAGAGACCAGGGTTACCAAGGTCGCTCCAGCACTCCCCCGGCCCCTGACCACCCGGAGAGGTTCCGATCTCGGCAGGCAGACATGCAGCGGAGCCAAAGCCACAAGCCCTCCCACCACACTTCCAGGCACACCCTTCATATTAATCGTCCCCCCGGGCCAGGCGCCTGATGGACTATTATCTAGTCGAACTTGCGCCCGACCCCTTACTCCAAATGACCACGTGTTCACTCAACTATTCACAAGCATTCTCCATTCACTCCTGTCCACCACCACTTCCCCTGCCTGATCTATAGTCATTCCTCTATCATCCAAAGCCTTTCTTACACAGTCTCTCCATCTCAATGGGGGTCTTCCTGCCCTTCTATCTCCCCTTGTACCTGACTCACATATTCTCTTTGTAAGCCTTTCATCTCCCATTCGTTCAACATGACCATACCAGCTCAGCACCCTTCTGTCCACTCTGGCTGACAAATGTTCCTGCTGCCCCACTCTCCTACGTATCTCTTCATTCCTCAATCTGTCTCTACGAGTAACTCCACACATACTCCTCAAGCAGCTCATCTCCATCACATCCAGCCCTCTTTTCTCCTTTTTCTTCAGAGCCCATGTCTCAGCCCCATACATCACTGTTGGCACAACAATTCCTTGATACAGTGCACTTTTTACTTTCACTCCGAGATTTCTCGTCTTCCACATACTTCCCATTGCTCCGAAAACCTTCCTTCCTTCACACACTCTCTGTTTTACCTCCACTTCCATACCTCCACTCCTGCTTATCGTTCCTCCTAGATATTTAAAACACTCTACTTGTTCCAATATTTCCCCATCCAGCCTCACATCTAGATTCACCCTATGCTCTCCCCTATTACACACCATTACTTTACTTTTATTGACATTCACCTTCAGTTTCCTCCTTCCACAAACCACACCAAACTCTTTGAC
>JBAKBP010031708.1:0-24107 GCA_037953745.1 Lithodes maja
CATGACACCAGACTTGTCAAATACAGGGACCAGTTTGAGAAGGTGCGACAGAGACTGATCATGCGCACGGTTTGCAGTACCGAGTCGCTGTCCCGTCGTCTCAACACGAGACTTCTCTAAATCCATGTCGGCACAGTATCTTGTAGATTCTAGTTCAGTCCTAAGCTCAGCTTCCCTCGTCTGTAGCTGCATCCTAGCCAGCTCTTTTCTCTCTTCTATCTTAGCTAGCTCATTTCTCTCTTCTATCTTAGCTAGCTCTTTTCTCTCTTCTATCTTAGCTAGCTCTGTCTGCTGTTGACTCTGATGTTGCATCTTTGCCATCTCGAGCTGAAAGAGCATCTCCGGGGTCAAACCTTGAGGAGGAGGAGGAGGAGATGCAATGATGTTAGAAATACCCGGTGATCCCCCCAGGGGCAAACCACCCTGCCAGTCACTACCCACCTGCGGAAGCGTGCTCAGGGTCGGTACTCCAATAGGAGGATTGGGAGTCGAGTGAAGGGGAGGCTCGGCCATAGGGCTCTGAGCACTCACCCTACCTCGTACGCCAGTCACCCCACCCAGCACACACGTCATCAGATCATCCTTGGTCATGCCACTAGTACATACGTGACCGATAGCTGCGGCTAAGCACTGGAGACCGTACCGATTCACACCCACCAACCGGTCGGAAGTAACAGGCCATTGTAAAAAATTCCTTGCATCCTCCTCACTGTTCACCAAGTTAACAACCTGCCCATGCTGCTGCTCCTCAGCTACTACATCACGTACTGTGTCTTCATCCTGCACTGATCCGCTATAAGACATGATGCTCACTGAAGATTTTTCACTTTGATACACAAAAAAGAAGTACCCCAAACTCTTATACCACAATATTCACAATAAAAAATTCTCGGAGACCGCTTAAGTGCTATATTACTTTGCTAAACAAAATAATTCTTGCATGTCCTCAAAAAATATTTCACAAAAATCAACAAATGTTCACTGCCTAAACTGTGAGAAAAATCTGCACAATAACCTGCAATTATATGTCAGTTCACCAAATCCTGAGCTAGGTCGCCATTTGTTACGATCGGGTCTCGTATAAATCAGTGGCTCTTATACATTGGACTAGACTGGCATAAATGCAACAACGGAAACGCTAGATCCAACCCCTGATATATAATCCCGTCGAACAAAGAACACATATACCCTCCAGAGTTATATCTGCGATAGCGGGGTATCTTAACTCTCAGTATCTATGTGCTTCTACTATAGGCTGATGTTCTCTGAAACAGCCCATTACCTATAACATATGGTTGCTTAGTTATGGTACACAAGGAAAAGATAGTTAACTTAATTAAATCACAAGAGTGATCTAATGCAAACAAGAAGAAGGTTTACTTAACGTTACGTTAATCAATAATATCTGTCACTCCTTTATGAAAGAAAGTGTTGTAAATTCCTCAAGCACCGAACAAGGAATCTTCTGAATAATGTCGGATGCTACTAAGAAGAACGTATCGGAAATGGAACCACAAAATAGCAGGAGGCAGGACAATGCACGTGTAGGCTAAATACACACAAAGGCTGGACCTATAATGTTATTGGACACAAGAATATTATAAGCGGTGCAACAGTAATAATGCTCGCCACGAAAAAGTAGTACTCCTATTAACAAAACCGGTCTATGCTGGTTGTGTCTCTCTACAGCAACCTAGACCTCAAAATGCTTGTGTAGAAATAATGGGTATGCATAAAAGAGTATATGATCTAATCCAGCTAATGTCTACCCGGGTTAATAAAGTCTAGCTGGGATGCGCAAAGGTACAGAATTCTGGTGGCGCAAGGCAGCTCCTAGCCTAGTGTGGACCTTGGGTCTGTGCGGCCTGATTACGTTAATATGAAGGGGTGCTCTCTTGAGGATTCTCGATCACAAGTATTGAGTATCCTCCTGGCGACCCTCAAAAGTAAAAGCAAATAGAGTTAGAACAGTGTTGGGTGGATTAGGCAAGCAGCCCTCACGCACTACACAGTCTAAACTCCAAGCTACACAGACAAAAGATCCACCCAGGTAACCCACAGAATCCGTAGTGTCGTGCAGCTCAAAAGTAGCCTACACACAGTGAAAACACCAACAGCAAGGTACCTGATCCCTAGTCTAGCATTATTTAACCCTGTAGAAACATTAGTGATTGATGGAGACAGTCCGAGCAATACAATCTCCCAAAAAGACAATGACTATCTTCAACCTTAGCCTAGTACATAAGAAATGTGAGATCCAGCATATAATACAGTCTGGTCACCAATTCAAGGTGTGGATGCAGGGAACCAGAGGGGGATTGATATTAATAAAAGGTGAGGAAGTAGTGGAAATGATAGAGGCAGTAGAAGAGAAAGATTCTAAGACAAGAGTGTGGAACAGTTCAAGGGAGATGCTTAGAGTATGCTGTCTGGGACGGATCTGACCAGGATATTTCCAGGGACCGCATGGGTGGAGTCCCAGTTCGCAGGAATGGCACGAGGGCGCGCGACAGTCGCCCAGTAAGCAGCCGCCTAGTAGGCCGTGTTAGGCAGGAGGCAACGAATCCCGCGAGGCCTATGTAAGGGGGCCGGCCACGCGCCACACTCACCACCAAGTCTCTCTCTCTCTCTCTCTCTCTCTCTCGCTCGCCTTCCCATCATTCAATTACTTAACACAATACTTTCAATTGACTAAATAAAATAGCAAGGATTGTGACAGACGAAAACAAAGAACAGTTCTGAACTGTCTGCAACACAAGCTTTCTCGAGAAGGAAAGTACACAATGATAGGTAGACTGTAGCTACATTCTCTGCCCTGGCGAGTCCTAGCGAGTAAGCCATGCGGTTCTGGGGGAAGCGGTGAGCGTCACACACTCACCAAAAGATCTTCAACTCCCATGCTCCCCAACTCCTCCCAAAAATATTTGTAATGTTGCTTATATCTTTACTCCAGCCATCGGTCGGTCGGTCGGTCGGTATGGTAAAAAAAAAATTGAGGAGACAGGACCCATAATACAATGGTCTCTCAAACTTTGAAGATCATACAACATAACGTACTTCACTGGGCCACAGGAAAAGAAGAATTAACTACTACTTATAACAATTTAAACCCAGATGTAATTATTTTAAACAGTCACGGAATCAGGGAAGGAAATTCAATCAAGATGCACGGATTCAATACATACAAGGTCAATACAATACGTCCGAAGAGGCTACTGATGGCAGTGCGATTCTCGTCAGAAACAATATCCAACACAGACAGATTGATGATTACTTGACAGATATCATCCACATTAAAATACAAACAACACTAGGACCAATCAATATTGCAACTACATACCTATACCTCCTAGAAGACCATATTTGCCATTTCCGGACTTTCATAAACTTTTGAATAATTACGAATCCCTATACATAATGGCCGATTTAAATGCCAAACATAGATTCTTGGGGCATAACACTGATAATCAGGTAGGCAGAGGCCTTCAGAGATTCAACCAATTAAATAATTTAGTTCATCTCGGTCCTAACTTCCCAACATATTTAACTTGCAGATCTAGCACAACACCCGACATAATTATTAGCAACAATAAGACCTTTCATAACATTAAAATTGAACCAGGCCCCATCACATCCTCGGACCATCTACCAATAATAATCACTATAACTGCACATGCCATAAGTGAACCTACTCCTTCTAGATTCATATACAGACAGGCGAACTGGGAGAAATTTACAGAAATCGTCCACAACAACCTATCACAAGATGAAAATTATGATGAATTTGAGGGTGCCGAAATGGTAGATGCTAAGCTTGACAATTGGTATAAAGCAGTCGAGAAAGGACTCAACGATTCCATTCCTAAGTCCAAAAACAGAATAATTAAGAAAACCCTAATCACAAGAGAGATACATATATTACAAATTCGATTTAAAGCATTGTATGACTACAGCGAAAGACATGGATGGAACCTAGCATCATACAGGATCTATAGAAGAATTCAACAACAGATAATAGAGCAATGTAGAATTAACAACAACACCCTTCTTCGTAAAAGAGCACAATACTTATAGATAACCATCACGACCCAAAACAATTCTGGAACAACATCAAACAGATGAAAGGGACAGCTAACGAGCTACCGTCCTACATCGTTGATAACAACAATAATACAAAAATTTATGATAACAAAACCAAGGAAGCAGTGTTCAGGAGAATATGGGAAAGGAACTTTAGGATCAGTGAGGAAGAGAATGAGGAATTTGATGAGGAAAATGAAGAACTAGTCAGACGATTCTTAGAACCAAACATGCACAGGAAGCTTCCATTTCCTCACCCCGACATGAGAAGACTCTCGGGAGACAACCCAGTCACAAGAAGAGTCACCTTAAACGAGATAAAAGAATTCATCAAAAACATGAAAGGTACCGCCCCAGGTGAGAGCGGAATTAACAAGGATACCCTCACCAACCTCCCAGAATCAGCATTAATATACCTTACTGACATATTTAACCTCACATTATCCATGGGATATTTCCCAGATACGTTCAAATCTGGAATACTAACACTTATCCCCAAAGGTAATAAGTCCCCTCTGAATCCTGAAAACTACAGACCTATCACCCTGCTCGAAGTTCCCGGAAAGCTGCTGGAGAGAGCCATTAACAAAAGACTGAATCATCACCTAGAAGTCAATAATATCTTGCCCAACAATTTTCACGGCTTTAGGGACGGAAGGGGAACTAACACTGCACTGGCCGTAACATGCGAAATAATTGCTCAAGCAAAGTCCCGCAAAAAGCAATGCTGCCTAGTCCTTAGAGATGTATCCAAGGCATTCGATAAAGTTTGGCACAATGGTTTAACATATAAAGGTAGGTTCACACATAGGCGAGTCGGAGCGCGAGGCCAACGCGAGTCACACTCGCCGCATATCGCCGTTGATGGTGCCCGAACCCAACGCGAGTAGCAGCTGATGCGAGTAAACACGCATATAACACGAGTTTACAAGAGTTTACATGAGTTTACACGAGTTCACAGGAGTTTACGCGAGTGTTGGCGAGTGTAACACGACCCCAACACGCACCGCCAAAATTTGAAAAATAACAGTCAAATTCCAGGGTACGAATAGTGCGAGTCTACACAGGAGTTTACAGGAGTTTACATGAGTTTATACGAGATGAACGCGAGTCTATAGGAAGTTAACAGGAGTGTATGGGAGTCTAACACGAGTGTGTGCGAGTGTCAGGATACGTATATAAGAGGCCCCCACTGGCACCATTTTTCACACCACGCAACACCACCACGGACGGACGTTACTCTGCAGGATACAGCCCAACCCACCGACCCACCCACACGCCATGTCCATCAGGAGGCGGAGAGCGGCAGCTGTGCTCATACTGCAGATGCATCTCCTAGACCTAGAGGAGCTGGAGGAGAAGGAGGCTGAAGAAAGACGTCAAGGGGAAAGGCCACGAAGGAGAGTTTGGGCTAGGAGCTGGCTACTGAGACGGCCACAGTTCGGTGTGTACGAACAACTTATGGAGGAGCTTGAGAGAGAGGACCCCAAAGGATTCCGGAACTTCCTACGTGTGGACGTCCACATGTTTAGGGAGTTGGTGGCACGTGTCGGGCCTAGGGTAGAAAAGCAGGACACCTTCTGGAGGGAGGCTTTGTCACCTGGGCTGAGGATTGCAATCACACTCCGCTACCTGGCCACTGGTGACTCATATCCTAGCCTACAGTACGCGTTCCGTGTGGCCCGGAACACCATCTCCCTCATTGTGCCTGCAACATGCGAAGCCATCATTGCAGAATACCAGGAGGAGGTTATACGTTGCCCCAGGACACCGGCGGAGTGGAAGGATATTGCCAGTGAGTTTGCCTAGCGCTGGGATTTCCCACATACCGTTGGTGCCATCGATGGAAAGCACTGCGCCATCAAATGCCCTCCAAATGCCGGTACAGAATTCTACAACTACAAAGGCTTCTACTCCATCGTGCTCATGGCTATTGTAGATGCCGACTACGAGTTCCTCTACTGTGACGTGGGTAATCACGGTAGCTGCTCAGATGGTGGGGTCTTTATAAGAACCAATATCAGAGCAGCATTGGATGGGTGCACCCTGGGACTCCCTGCTGCTGAACCCCTGCCCAACGACGACACACCTGTTCCCTACTTCCTGGTGGGTGATGACGCCTTCCCCATGCGAAGGTGGTTGATGAAGCCACACTCTACCCGGCGACTGACTGTACCTGAACGGATTTTCAACTACAGACTGTCCCGGGCTCGCAGAGTTGTTGAGAATGCCTTTGGCATCATGGCATCCAGGTATGTGTATGATTATGTGACATGTTTGACCATAAATACAGGTATCGGTGATGGCACCCTACTAATGTGAAGTATACTAGTCAGGTATTAACTATACATGCTCGTAACCATTCTCCCTATAATTAATATGGATTAATACATCTCCCCCACATCCACAGAGTGTGAGTTGTCCACGTCTGCAAGTCGAGTTTTAACTATACATGATCCTAACCATTATTTCCCTATTTAATATGAATTATACTATTCAGTGTTTAAATATACATGCTCTTTCTCTCCCTAATTCAGGTTCAGGTGCCTCCTCCACAGCATTGCCCTCCACCCGTCCCGTGTTGAGTCTGTGGTGATGGCGTGCTGCTGCTGCATGCATAACCTTATGCGGATGAGGTACCCTAATCACCACGCCAACCTAGCGGACGAGGAGGACCCTGAGACGCATGCTATCATCCCTGGGCATTGGAGGGAGGAGCGGGACAGGCTGAATCCCCTCCAGAGACTATCCGGGAATGTTGTGACAGCCCAGGCCAAGAGGCAATGCCAGCACCTCACCGACTACTGCTCATCACCCAGGGGCAGTGTCCCCTGGCAGAACGACCTGATATAAAGGTATGTATCCAGATGTTGCCATTGCTTTCATTAATATTTTTGTAGTTTAGATATTTATATTCTGTTATTAATCATGTTTTAAATCAATTCAACCTCATTAATATATATTCTCTATTTGTTATTCGATTTTTATAAAGTCTCATATATTATGGTGTTCACCTTTTCCTATGTCGTTTCATAATGTTTAATATAGTATATTTAATTTATATCTTTTATTTATTTATATTTCATGTTTGATATAAATCTGTATATTATTATTTGTCATCATATATCCTTTGCATATATTCCACATAAATATTTATATTAATAACAATATTATTCCAGAAACCTATTTCAGTCATATTATATGGTATTTGGTCTCTCTTCATTATTGATGTTAATATCAATATTATTCATAACACAACTTGAATTCATATTAACTAATATTGTTTCTCTGTTGACAAGTCATTTCCATGTTTATAAAAGGAACCTTTGTTGAGAATTTTAACAGATAAACTCTAATAATATATTTTGGATCCAAAACAACAGCTGGAGGCACATAGTTTATTTTCTTCAGAAACCTAGATATATAGCATGTTAATATATAGCAGAAAGTATAGAAATAATAAGAGATATTCATTTTATGTGTAGACATAGTATTACATATATTCGTCATTCCCATCACTGGGGGGTTTATGACTTTATTATTATACACAAAGGTTTCACACATTTTCGTCATCCCCAGGCCTGGGGGTGTTGACTTGGGTGTTCAACCTTGTTTATAGGAAGTTCCCTGGTGTTGGTGGCCTACTAGTAGCTGGGCTTGAGGGAACCATGGTGTTGGTGGCCTACTAGTAGCTGGGCTTGAGGGAACCATGGTGTTGGTGGCCTACTAGTAGCTGGGCTTGAGGGAACCATAGTGTTGGTGGCCTACTAGTAGCTGGGCTTGAGGGAACCGGTGTTGCAATGTTGGCGCCATGTGTAGGGGTAAGCACCCCCGCCCACCATTCATGTGCATGTGCAGGAGACCTGAATGGCGTACCTGCCATCAGCTCTGAGAATGTGGGGCTTGTGAAGGCTGCTGGCATGGGTGACGGTCCTGGCTGGGGTTGCATCTGTGGTGGTGTGGTGTGCAACTGCGGGGGGTTTGCTGGTATCGCCATCTGGGGTGACGTGGAGAGGGTGACCTCATCCCTGGCCTGAAGGACTTGCTGCATTATCCTCCGTGACAATACCTCCCCTAGAGCGTCAGGGAGCCTCTCGAGCTGCTGCTCCAAGTACCCCACGAACTGTCCATACTTGGTCTCCTTCCCAGCCAGGGATGTCACCAGGCGTGACATGTCCTCCCGCATCGCCTCCCGCGTCGCACTCAGCTTTAGAAACAAGAGTATGCATGTTAAACACCTTTTGTACTTCTAAAATAATACATACATGTCATGGTAAGTTATGATAATAACCTTTTTATGTTTTTCTCCCCCGGATGCATATGTCTTCCTCTACAGGAATTGTTTGCGGTTTGCAGCGTACACGAACATAGGATTTATATAATACTCTCGTAATGACTAATAAACTCTCGTAATGACATGTTTTCATATTTACCTCCACAGGTGAGACTGCCTCTACAGACTTCCGCCGCTTGTTCTGGCTGCTGGACCTGGCAGTGGGAGTTGTGTTGGTTGGAGGGGGCATGGCAGTGTCCTCTCCATCACTCTCCTCATCGCCAATCACCTCCACATTCCCATCCGGCGAGACGTCCACGGTCGGGTTTGGAAACTGAAACACAAAAACATTAATATATCCTATATAAATAAGACCTTTAACCTATTTTAGTATACTTAAATATATGTACCTTGACAATATAAATAAATATAAGAAAAAACATTTTATGTTTACATGAAGCCTTCCATTATAAATTTATGAATTCAAGTATATATGCACAAGATAAGATGATATTAACAGCCATGAATTAATATATGTATAAAATCATATATATATGCACAAGATAAGCATGTTATTAACAGACATTAAGAGCCTAGGTATACATGGTTAAATAATATTTTCCAAATGTGATATCGAACAGTTCTTTAAGTATAATTGTTTTCACACATATTAGGTATGTTTATATTAGTTCTAACCTTAGCTGTGACCTTGGTCTTTACGCGGGAGATGTGCCCTTTGAGGAAGGCAAACTTCTGCATGATCCAGGCGTCCCTCTCTGATAGTGGCTTGCCCTCGAATGTCCCAGGTGTTCCCGATCCACTCTTGATATCGCTCAGCTTTGAGTACCTGGACCGCATGTTCCGGACCCAATGGGCCAGATTACCGCCTGTGTAAAGAGTAATATTTATTAAGCAAAGCCCCTTTATATATATGATTTATATCGCGTATTTAACAGGCCAAACATGAATTGATAATACATTATTAGTTAATGCTGTTAAATACAATCGTAGAGGGATGTAGATGATACTGGCAACACACATACATATATGGCAATTTAGAGTATTGATGTATTTCACGTATAAAACACATGGAATCAAACCAAGAACACAACAACAAGGTATTCAATCACTTATTACAATTAATATATCATGGTGCATGTTTGGTTGTGGGTACTTACCTGTGACATTAACACCCAGGGTAGCAGCCTTCTCGTCGTAGGCGCGGACTTTCCTGCGCGATTCTTTGTAGGCCTTGCTACACTTCATATATAACATGGGGGTGTCCTTCACCCACTCGGCCAGCATGTTCTCAGTCTCGTCGCTCAAGATCACCCTTGTCAACTTATTTTTCTTAATGGCGCCATAACGAACAGGGCCCGCGCTGCCAGGGGGGTCAGGGGTATCATCATCACTGTCACTGAGGCTACCTTGTGTGTCCTGACTGGTCTGAGTATCCTGGCTGGGCCGAGTATCCTGGCTGTCGTCATCTTCAATATCTCCATCAAACACGTCCATGTCCTCATGTCCACTGGGCTGGCTGTCCGGCACAATTTCATCAGAGTCGTCCAACTCTTGCGACCCAACAGGCCTCCTGGCAGGGGGTGCGATGCGGGGTTGTTCGGGAGGTGTAGCCTTGCCTTTCTTCACAACACCATCACCACCCTTCCGAGACTTGGTGGCCGCCACCTTCTCCTTGGGCAAAGGCATGGTGCAGGGCAGGCAGGTAGGGCAGCGTGGTAGGGCAGCGTGGGTCGATGTGCGGCACGGGTCAATGGGTCCTTGCTGGGGTCACGGTGGAGAGTGGAGGAGGCACCGCGGGCGGTCCCTTTTTATAGGGGGTGTTTGACGCGGTGGTGCCACCTACTCGCGCGGTGTTGCCAGCAGTCGCACACCACTCGCGTAGACTCACGTTGGTTTCACCGTTACTCGCGTAGACTCACGTTGGTTTCGCATAGACTCGCGTAAACTCGTGTTTGTTTCGCATAGACTCGCCACACATATTGTGAAATCCAGACCACCACGTGCGTACTCTCGTTTACGCGTGTTACACTCGCATTACCCCGTGTTAACTCACGTTAGGGTCGTGTTGACTCCTGTTTGACTCCTGTTAAACTCGCCTTTGGTAATATTGGTTGTTTGCATATAGTGTTGACTCCTGTTGTACTCGTGTAGACTCACGTAGACCCGCGTAGACTCGTGTAGACTCGCGATCATTAAATTTCTAAATAGTACAACGCGAGTGTCACGCGAGTCTACATGAGTGTCACACGAGTCTACAGGAGTCTACGCGAGTCTGTGAGTTGGCGTCCTACTCCCACTTGACTCTCCAAATTTCATGTCTGCATGAAATGTTTGGCCGCGTTTGCGAGTGTACGCGGTGCAGCGAGAGTCCACGCGAGTCTGTGCGAGTGTCGGCGAGTGTCGGCGAATTTGGGATAATCATTGGCGAGTGCAAAAATTTCATCACTCGCGTTGGGGTTGCGCTCCGACTCGCCAATGTGTGAACCTTGCTTAAGATTTTACACTTGGGACTTTCCGACGTATTGGAGAGAGTGCTTTGCGATTATCTAACTGATAGAACTGTCAAAATCAGAATCAAGAACTATACAGGACCCATAATTGAAGTTAAAAGCGGTGTACCTCAAGGTGGCATACTATCTCCAAAACTTTATTTGATAAACACTAGTGACATGCCACAGCCAGCCGCCAACTGCCACAATATTAGTTACGCAGATGACATCACTCAAATAATAACTTACGGGGGAAAATCAAGGATATTAATGGCCACACTTGTGGGACAAGAAATTGAAAAAATCAACCATTTCGAAAGAAAATGGAAAATTAAGACAAACCAAACAAAATTCACAAAAATTCCACTGGCAACCAAAAAGAATCAAGACATCATTGTAAACGGGGATTTAATGGAATATAAAACAAGAGGAAAAATATTGGGATTAAATATCACCGGTAGCGGCTACTGTCATCATGTGAACTCACTTACTATCAAAGGCAACTTGGCTCTACAAGAACTAAATGTCTTCAATAACCTACCAACCAATATCAAAGTTCACTTAGTTAAAACATTTCGTCTTACCAACAATAGAATTCCCCACTATACCCCTCAACATTCTAAGTAGGACACAAATGCAAAAAATACAAAGGATCCAAAATAAAGCACTTAGATGGGCAAACAATGAAACAAAATGATTCCAAATACTCCTTCGCAATTAATACAGAAGAAATACACAAAGAATCCTCAGTAAAGGCCATAAACATCAAGCTACATGAGAGAGCATCTAAGCTGTGGAATACGGTCAGAACATTACTTGATGTAAATCTTGAATTCCTTGACGACCCGATAAGGAGACAACACTCCTGGTTTCCCTCAACGAGACCAAATCTAGAAGTGGCCATACCGGAACCCTTTTTTACTCGATTGATAGAGATCCCATCTGGGGCCCACAACATCAGACCCAGCCGAATTTCTGACCATTACTAGCTTGGGCTATCTCTGGGCTATGCCTGTTGTGCAACTTAGAAGCACTGGGTATAACCAGAGATGGAACCTGCAGTGTGGTCGGGAGG
Organism: Lithodes maja; assembly: GCA_037953745.1. Lineage (NCBI taxonomy): Eukaryota > Metazoa > Arthropoda > Malacostraca > Decapoda > Lithodidae > Lithodes > Lithodes maja. The sequence continues at coordinate 11,939 of JBAKBP010031708.1, forward strand.
AAGCACGGATGGCGATGCACCTGACTTACTCACAAGATGGACTTATTGGATAATCACCCATGGATATAGCAACACCGACTTATGACTCACCCAGGGGCTCTGCAGGTAAGGGGTATGGTCGAGCACCCAGTACTACCGCCTGTATTCCCATGACATTACCAACAGAGAGCCAGTATCGAAACCCCCAAGGTAGCACCGACCTTGGGGTGAATCCCTCAGTGCCTCTTTACGACAACCACACAGTACCACAATTCGGCAAAGCCTGTGGCGTTGCTCCCCAGCTGGTGCACTGCTAGGGGCCCAGACTTTCGTCAACTAATCTTCCAATCAAGTGTGTTGCTGTGATGGCAATAAACTTGCTGGGAGGAACCACCTATGAGTGATGGGGGCGACATGGCGGGTGGAGTGACAAAACAACTTTCATAAACATTGCTCATGTGTGAAATATAGTGCCGCTGATCGGGATTGCTGATACTCTTGCCTGGGGCCCGCTACGGTGGACCCCAGACAGGTGAATCAGCATAACCGGAAAAAACCTAGAATAGCAAAGTGAATGTGTAGTCCTTGCCTGAATCATAATTTAAAGTTAATTAAAGCTAATGGCATGTTGTTGCTCGAAGGAGGTTGCGAGACAAATTGAATAAATATAATATACTACAAATTAGCAAAGTGGATAGCCCACTATCTGTTACACTCCTTCTGGTTTCTTCTTTTCGATCTTATTCTTCACTGTCCACTGACAACTCTAATTTGTCTACACTATTATTCTGATTTTAGATTTGGATGGTAAAAACAACTCAAAAGGAATGTGACGTTACAACAAGTGGGTAATCACAAGAATTTAGTTAAAAAACGAAATATAAAACAAAGGCAACAAGTCTCAAAAGGAATGTGACGTTAAAACAAGTAAAACAAGTCCATACCCTCTGCTCCATAACTGTATAACTATACTCGGTCAACCACCCAACTACTGTCCATACCCTCTGCTCCTTAACTGTATAACTATACTCGGTCACCCATCCAACTACTGTCCCTACCCTCTGCTCCTTAACTGTATAACTATACTCGGTCACCCACCCAACTACTGTCCATACCCTCTGCTCCTTAACTGTATAACTATACTCGGTCACCCATCCAACTACTGTCCATACCCTCTGCTCCTTAACTGTATAACTATACTCGGTCACCCACCCAACTACTGTCCATACCCTCTGCTCCTTAACTGTATAACTATACTCGGTCACCCATCCAACTACTGTCCATACCCTCTGCTCCTTAACTGTATAACTATACTCGGTCACCCACCCAACTACTGTCCATACCCTCTGCTCCTTAACTGTATAACTATTGTTACGATCCAGATTCTCAAAGACACAGGGCTCTTCAACATTGGACTAGATAATGGCAAAATGCAACAACGGTAACACTAGATCCAACCCCTGCCTTAAACACTGGAAAACAAAACACCATTACCGCCCTGAGTCGTGCCTGGACCACGAGGTATCCTATGACTCGGTAACCGGTGCACACACACTAGGCTGACGCTCGATGAAACAGCCTATTCTCAAACAGTAAAAGATTACTCGTTTAGGTTACACAAAGAAAAGATAAGTAACGTGATTATTTAACGTTACGGTAGATACTCAAATAACTGGCACTCCTGTATTAAAGAAAGTGCAATGCTAGTCCTGCAACATCAACTGGAAACTTCTGAAATAAGTCTGATGCTGGATAGATGTTCGTAAAGAATCTTGAACAATTATAATGCAGAATACGGGTCACAATAAATACTAGGACATATAGTAATAATAGGCAGGCGAATCATAAAGACTGCGCAAAGGTAGTAATGCTCGACAACTAAAGAAATGCTTCGTGACACAACGCAACAGCCTACTAGGGTTGTGCAACTCAACAACAACCTCGGCTCAAAAGTGCAGTGAATAATAATGTGGCATACATATAATAATGGGGGCTTATCTCTAACCAGTGTCTGCTCGGTTAATAAAGTCTAGCTGGGGTATCAAGGCAGGGCAACCATGGGCGAGCATGCGGCTCGTAGCCTAACGTTGTCCGAAGGTGGTATAATGAAGATTACGTTATATGACGGGGATGCTCTCTTGATAAATCTAGGTCTCTAGTACCTAGTTCTATCCTGGCAATCCCTCAGAAGTCAACACAAAGAGGCAGCACTATGTTGTGAGGGATAGGCTATGGCCTTCTCACACCACAGTGCTGTGCTCGCAAAGTAAACCCACCCGAAGACAACCTAGGCTCCCACAGTACCTGTCGATGTCGTGCAGGGCTTAGCTAACACTGCACACATCGGAGACAACGACACAGTAACCTTACCCCTAGTCTAGCTTTAAATAACTAAGCAGAATCACTCAACACCCTGCCAGGGAGACATATACCGGTCTACAACCTTCCCGAGAGAGGACACACACGGAAAAGTCCGTCTCTCCAAACCTCATTAAAGCCTAATACATAGAAATATCTGAGAGCTTCGCGTACAATACGACTGGCCGACGGTGAACGTCTATGCTGAAACCAGAAGGGATGTTGAGTTTAATAAAGATTAGAGAATGAGAAAGGAGAAGTCGAGAGAGAGAAATAGTATGCAAAGTGGCGAGTATGGGGGACATAATTGCAAAGGATGTAGACGATACGCGTGTCAGGCCACCAGCTCTGAGCTGGTAAAAAACACGAGGCCGCGATGAGCAGGGACTAGTTGACCACCCGGCCGCCAACGCCGTCAGCGCCCGAGCGGGCCGCCCTCTCTGGCTCGCCTCTCACACAAGCAACATTTACATTATAGCGAATATAAAATACAAGGCGCGGTCACAGACCAAAACAAAGACCATTTCTAGACTGTCTGTGGCAACACGACACTAATAACATAAAACAGATCATTCTAGGACAACTGTAGCCCATCCCCCCATCCTGGCGAGCGCTAGCGAGCTGCAATGCCCCACGCAACCATTCTGCTAGCGCTGGGAGGCGTCACACTATACTCGGTCACCCACCCTACTACTGTCCATACCCTCTGCTCCTTAACTGTATAACTATACTCGGTCACCCATCCAACTACTGTCCATACCCTCTGCTCCTTAACTGTATAACTATACTCGGTCACCTATCCAACTACTGTCCATACCCTCTGCTCCTTAACTGTATAACTATACTCGGTCACCCATCCAACTACTGTCCATACCCTCTGCTCCTTAACTGTATAACTATACTCGGTCACCCATCCAACTACTGTCCATACCCTCTGCTCCTTAACTGTATAACTATACTCGGTCACCTATCCAACTACTGTCCATACCCTCTGCTCCTTAACTGTATAACTATACTCGGTCACCCATCCAACTACTGTCCATACCCTCTGCTCCTTAACTGTATAACTATACTCGGTCACCTATCCAACTACTGTCCATACCCTCTGCTCCTTAACTGTATAACTATACTCGGTCACCCATCCAACTACTGTCCATACCCTCTGCTCCTTAACTGTATAACTATACTCGGTCACCTATCCAACTACTGTCCATACCCTCTGCTCCTTAACTGTATAATTATACTCGGTCACCCATCCAACTACTGTCCATACCCTCTGCTCCTTAACTGTATAACTATACTCGGTCACCCATCCAACTACTGTCCATACCCTCTGCTCCTTAACTGTATAACTATACTCGGTCACCTATCCAACTACTGTCCATACCCTCTGCTCCTTAACTGTATAACTATACTCGGTCACCCATCCAACTACTGTCCATACCCTCTGCTCCTTAACTGTATAACTATACTCGGTCACCCACCCAACTACTGTCCATACCCTCTGCTCCTTAACTGTATAACTATACTCGGTCACCCATCCAACTACTGTCCATACCCTCTGCTCCTTAACTGTATAACTATACTCGGTCACCCACCCAACTACTGTCCATACCCTCTGCTCCTTAACTGTATAACTATACTCAGTCACCCATCCAACTACTGTCCATACCCTCTGCTCCTTAACTGTATAACTATACTCGGTCACCCATCCAACTACTGTCCATGCCCTCTGCTCCTTAACTGTATAACTATACTCGGTCACCCATCCAACTACTGTCCATACCCTCTGCTCCTTAACTGTATAACTATACTCGGTCACCCATCCAACTACTGTCCATGCCCTCTGCTCCTTAACTGTATAACTATACTCAGTCACCCATCCAACTACTGTCCATACCCTCTGCTCCTTAACTGTATAACTATACTCGGTCACCCATCCAACTACTGTCCATGCCCTCTGCTCCTTAACTGTATAACTATACTCGGTCACCCATCCAACTACTGTCCATACCCTCTGCTCCTTAACTGTATAACTATACTCGGTCACCCATCCAACTACTGTCCATGCCCTCTGCTCCTTAACTGTATAACTATACTCGGTCACCCATCCAACTACTGTCCATACCCTCTGCTCCTTAACTGTATAACTATACTCGGTCACCTATCCAACTACTGTCCATACCCTCTGCTCCTTAACTGTATAACTATACTCGGTCACCCATCCAACTACTGTCCATACCCTCTGCTCCTTAACTGTATAACTATACTCAGTCACCCACCCAACTACTGTCCATACCCTCTGCTCCTTAACTGTATAACTATACTCGGTCACCCATCCAACTACTGTCCATACCCTCTGCTCCTTAACTGTATAACTATACTCGGTCACCCATCCAACTACTGTCCATACCCTCTGCTCCTTAACTGTATAACTATACTCGGTCACCCATCCAACTACTGTCCATACCCTCTGCTCCTTAACTGTATAACTATACTCGGTCACCCATCCAACTACTGTCCATACCCTCTGCTCCTTAACTGTATAACTATACTCGGTCACCTATCCAACTACTGTCCATACCCTCTGCTCCTTAACTGTATAACTATACTCGGTCACCCACCCAACTACTGTCCATACCCTCTGCTCCTTAACTGTATAACTATACTCGGTCACCTATCCAACTACTGTCCATACCCTCTGCTCCTTAACTGTATAACTATACTCGGTCACCTATCCAACTACTGTCCATACCCTCTGCTCCTTAACTGTATAACTATACTCGGTCACCCACCCAACTACTGTCCATACCCTCTGCTCCTTAACTGTATAACTATACTCGGTCACCTATCCAACTACTGTCCATACCCTCTGCTCCTTAACTGTATAACTATACTCGGTCACCCATCCAACTACTGTCCATACCCTCTGCTCCTTAACTGTATAACTATACTTGGTCACCCATCCAACTACTGTCCATACCCTCTGCTCCTTAACTGTATAACTATACTCGGTCACCTATCCAACTACTGTCCATACCCTCTGCTCCTTAACTGTATAACTATACTCGGTCACCCACCCAACTACTGTCCATACCCTCTGCTCCTTAACTGTATAACTATACTCGGTCACCTATCCAACTACTGTCCATACCCTCTGCTCCTTAACTGTATAACTATACTCGGTCACCTATCCAACTACTGTCCATACCCTCTGCTCCTTAACTGTATAACTATACTCGGTCACCCACCCAACTACTGTCCATACCCTCTGCTCCTTAACTGTATAACTATACTCGGTCACCTATCCAACTACTGTCCATACCCTCTGCTCCTTAACTGTATAACTATACTCGGTCACCTATCCAACTACTGTCCATACCCTCTGCTCCTTAACTGTATAACTATACTCGGTCACCCATCCAACTACTGTCCATACCCTCTGCTCCTTAACTGTATAACTATACTCGGTCACCTATCCAACTACTGTCCATGCCCTCTGCTCCTTAACTGTATAACTATACTCAGTCACCCATCCAACTACTGTCCATACCCTCTGCTCCTTAACTGTATAACTATACTCGGTCACCTATCCAACTACTGTCCATACCCTCTGCTCCTTAACTGTATAACTATACTCGGTCACCTATCCAACTACTGTCCATGCCCTCTGCTCCTTAACTGTATAACTATACTCAGTCACCCATCCAACTACTGTCCATACCCTCTGCTCCTTAACTGTATAACTATACTCGGTCACCCATCCAACTACTGTCCATACCCTCTGCTCCTTAACTGTATAACTATACTCGGTCACCCATCCAACTACTGTCCATACCCTCTGCTCCTTAACTGTATAACTATACTCGGTCACCCATCCAACTACTGTCCATACCCTCTGCTCCTTAACTGTATAACTATACTCGGTCACCCACCCAACTACTGTCCATACCCTCTGCTCCTTAACTGTATAACTATACTCAGTCACCCACCCAACTACTGTCCATACCCTCTGCTCCTTAACTGTATAACTATACTCGGTCACCCACCCAACTACTGTCCATACCCTCTGCTCCTTAACTGTATAACTATACTCAGTCACCCACCCAACTACTGTCCATACCCTCTGCTCCTTAACTGTATAACTATACTCGGTCACCCACCCAACTACTGTCCATACCCTCTGCTCCTTAACTGTATAACTATACTCAGTCACCCACCCAACTACTGTCCATACCCTCTGCTCCTTAACTGTATAACTATACTCGGTCACCCACCCAACTACTGTCCATACCCTCTGCTCCTTAACTGTATAACTATACTCGGTCACCCATCCAACTACTGTCCATACCCTCTGCTCCTTAACTGTATAACTATACTCGGTCACCCATCCAACTACTGTCCATACCCTCTGCTCCTTAACTGTATAACTATACTCGGTCACCCATCCAACTACTGTCCATACCCTCTGCTCCTTAACTGTATAACTATACTCGGTCACCCACCCAACTACTGTCCATACCCTCTGCTCCTTAACTGTATAACTATACTCGGTCACCCATCCAACTACTGTCCATACCCTCTGCTCCTTAACTGTATAACTATACTCGGTCACCCACCCAACTACTGTCCATACCCTCTGCTCCTTAACTGTATAACTATACTCGGTCACCCATCCAACTACTGTCCATACCCTCTGCTCCTTAACTGTATAACTATACTCGGTCACCCATCCAACTACTGTCCATACCCTCTGCTCCTTAACTGTATAACTATACTCGGTCACCCACCCAACTACTGTCCATACCCTCTGCTCCTTAACTGTATAACTATACTCGGTCACCTATCCAACTACTGTCCATACCCTCTGCTCCTTAACTGTATAACTATACTCGGTCACCCACCCAACTACTGTCCATACCCTCTGCTCCTTAACTGTATAACTATACTCGGTCACCCACCCAACTACTGTCCATACCCTCTGCTCCTTAACTGTATAACTATACTCGGTCACCTATCCAACTACTGTCCATACCCTCTGCTCCTTAACTGTATAACTATACTCGGTCACCTATCCAACTACTGTCCATACCCTCTGCTCCTTAACTGTATAACTATACTCGGTCACCCACCCAACTACTGTCCATACCCTCTGCTCCTTAACTGTATAACTATACTCGGTCACCTATCCAACTACTGTCCATACCCTCTGCTCCTTAACTGTATAACTATACTCGGTCACCTATCCAACTACTGTCCATACCCTCTGCTCCTTAACTGTATAACTATACTCGGTCACCCATCCAACTACTGTCCATACCCTCTGCTCCTTAACTGTATAACTATACTCAGTCACCTATCCAACTACTGTCCATGCCCTCTGCTCCTTAACTGTATAACTATACTCAGTCACCCATCCAACTACTGTCCATACCCTCTGCTCCTTAACTGTATAACTATACTCGGTCACCTATCCAACTACTGTCCATACCCTCTGCTCCTTAACTGTATAACTATACTCGGTCACCTATCCAACTACTGTCCATGCCCTCTGCTCCTTAACTGTATAACTATACTCAGTCACCCATCCAACTACTGTCCATACCCTCTGCTCCTTAACTGTATAACTATACTCGGTCACCCACCCAACTACTGTCCATACCCTGACTGACTGACTGACTGATGGCTAGAGTAAAGATAGAAACAGACTGATAATGGATTGGAGGAATTTGGGACTTTGGAATGGAAGACTATTTGGAGGGTTAACTTGGAGGGTATTGGAGGGTTAACTTGGAGGGTATTGGAGGGTTAACTTGGAGGGTATTGGAGGGTTAACTTGGAGGGTATTGGAGGGTTAACTTGGAGGGTATTGGAGGGTTAACTTGGAGGGTATTGGAGGGTTAACTTGGAGGGTATTGGAGGGTTAACTTGGAGGGTATTGGAGGGTTAACTTGGAGGGTATTGGAGGGTTAACTTGGAGGGTATTGGAGGGTTAACTTGGAGGGTATTGGAGGGTTAACTTGGAGGGTATTGGAGGGTTAACTTGGCGGGTATTGGAGGGTTAACTTGGAGGGTATTGGAGGGTTAACTTGGAGGGTATTGGAGGGTTAACTTGGAGGGTAAACTTGGAGGGTATTGGAGGGTTAACTTGGAGGGTATTGGAGGGTTAACTTGGAGGGTATTGGAGGGTTAACTTGGAGGGTATTGGAGGGTTAACTTGGAGGGTATTAGAGGGTTAACTTGGAGGGTATTGGAGGGTTAACTTGGAGGGTATTGGAGGGTTAACTTGGAGGGTATTGGAGGGTTAACTTGGAGGGTATTGGAGGGTTAACTTGGAGGGTATTGGAGGGTTAACTTGGAGGGTATTGGAGGGTTAACTTGGAGGGTATTGGAGGGTTAACTTGGAGGGTATTGGAGGGTTAACTTGGAGGGTATTGGAGGGTTAACTTGGAGGGTATTGGGGTGTGTAATAATAGGTGAAGAATAGATAGAAGTTAGAAATATAGTTAGAGAGTAAAAGATTCTGGGCTCAACCAGAACGCTTCATTGTTAACATTATATAATATTCAGTAATTTAAATATATTTTAGTAGTCAGTCTTACTTTGTTATATAATTTCTATATATGTGTTGCCCTGCTCGTCCATTATTAAGTTAATTGTACAAAAAGACAGTTTTAATTTAGATAAACATTTCAGTGAACACCTGCTGCGTATTATACTTTAATATACATACAATATATATAATATGTAACGAGTCAATACAATAAAACAGAAAACAATTTAATTGATCACTAAATGATACATTTTAATTGATACATACAATAGAGTATGTATTGTTGGAATAGCATAATGTATAATTATATGAACACTTCTCTATTCTCTCCTTATCCTTTTTTTTTTTTAAATTATACTGCTATTACTAGTCAGTCATAGTCAATGAGTATCATCAGTCACCAACTACCACCTCTGATCAACAACCGCCAATAGCAATCGGAAATTCTGCTTTATTATCACTATTATCAATTCAAATGTATTATCCATTAAGTATAGCCTATCATGCCTACTTTACTTGTATCTATGATTTATTTTATTATTGAATGGCATCCTCCCAATTACACTGCTATCACTGATCAGAAAAATAGTCAATGCTTGCAACAAGCCACCAACTATTACCTCCGATCAATAACTGCTAATAATAATCAGAGATTTTGCCTTAATATTATATAGTAATTATATATACATTTTCACTCACTCCACCTCTAGTGAATTATCTTACCCATTGGCATCCTCCCAATCATACTGCTATCATTGGTCAGTGGCATAGCTAATGATATGCTAATATTAATCGGAAATTCTGCCCCAATTTACCAATTTTTAATAATTACTCTTTCTTATCCATTAAGTATAGACTATCATGCTTATTTTACATCTATCTATGATTTATTTTATTATTGAATGACATCCTCCCAATTACACTGCTATCACTGATCAGAAAACAGTCAATGGCCGAACAAGCCACCAACTATTATCTCCGATCAGTAACTGCTAATAATAATCAGAGATTTTGCCTTAATATTATATAGTAATTATATAGTAATTTTTCACTCACTCCACCTCTAGTGAATTTTCTTACTTAAATATCTATGTTGTACTTACCAAGTGCCATGGATGAACATCAAGGTATAAGGATAGGATAGGATAGGATGGCTATAGGAAAAGATTGAAGAGTGTTCTGTAAATTGGATTGGAGGTTGGGGGTGTTGGGTTGGAAGTGTTTGGAGGGTTCGGTGGAGGGTTGGTGGGGTTGCTTCTTAGTAAAAGTAAAGATTAGAAATTGAAATATAGTTGAAGATCAAAGGTTTTCTGGGATCAACCAGAATACTTCATTGTTTTGTTATTATTAAAATTGTATTCATTCTTTATTATGCCCTGTTAATGTTTTAAAACATTTTGTTTTGTCTTGGCTCCAAGTTTTAAAAATAATTAAAATACCTGTAATTAAGTTATCTGCTCAACAGGTGGCGTTGTGTGTGTGTAAGTGTGAGAGTCCGAGTGTAGGGAGTGAGACAGTGAAGCACGGGAACGAGGTGGCTTCAGAGATGGGGTCGTTTCGGGCCATGAGTGAGCACCGTGCCTCATGTGAAGGCAAGATGGCAGGTGCTCGTTGTACTCTACGTGCTTCACATGTCTCACTCCCTAGACTGGAACAAGACCTCACGGGCTTCACTGTTCATTGTAAAGCGGTGAATGTTAAGGCTCTCAGCCTATGCCCGAGAGGAAGTAAGTTGGGGAAAAAAAAAAAAAAAAAAAAAAAAAACTTAGCAGTATTTTTAAAATATATTTACATTTAGGGGGAGACGCAGCAATGAGTAGGAAGGAGGTGGTGTCCGACCGTCGCGGTAATAAGTCCCGCAACCTCAGCCAGGTACAACCACAACGGCACTGGCACTTGCCTACGAGAGGTTCAGCCTAACCCAGGAGGTCAAACGGTAGTCCGAGATACCACATTAATTGGGTTGCCTCAGACTACTCATCTACCCCCGGTAGCTTGGGAGAGGCCTAGCCAAATGGTGGAGCCGCCGTGCCCTGGCCGCCTAGCTCCTCCCCACTCTATGCGTCACTCCCTTAGTTAAAATCACACTTGCTACTATGCTGCTTGATGCATGGGACAGGGTTATTTACAATATAAATGAAGAAAGAGATCCTAAGGTCTTTTGGAGAAATATAACAAAAATAATTGGTACCAGAGAAGACAGGGTATACAAAATTAAAGATCACAACGGAGTGGAGTTGGAGATTGATAAAGATATAGAAGCGGCATTTAGAAGAGAGTGGGCTAATACATTTAAAATTAGTGATGAAGAAAATCAAGAATTTGACAGATTGCATGAAAACACTATACATAGATGGATGATCAATAATGCAAACAGGATGGAACCATTTGCCCGTGTAGATCTTGGCAGAATTCGAGATCTTAGACTTATAAATGAGGTTGAGTCTTTTCACACACTAAGATCTTTTAAGGAAAAATCGCCAGGAACATCAGGAATAACAAGAAATATGATTTTGAATGCACCACAAAATATAATCTCGTCTATTATCCACATTTTCAACGCTATACTATCGGTAGGTTATTTCCCGAGTGCCTTTAAAACTTCTAAAATGATATTCATACCTAAAGCAAACAAAGATAAAACACTAATATCCAACTATAGACCCATATCGCTATTGGAATTCTTAGGCAAGGTGCTAGAAAAAATAATACACAACAGAATTATTCCGCAATTAGAGAACACAATGAATCCAAGACAACATGGTTTTCGAAAGTATAGAGGTACTCAAACAGCCATTGCAATTATTACAGAAATTATAGAAAAATCAAAATCTCAAGGACACCAAACTATAATGATACTTCGTGATGTGTCAAAGGCCTTTGATAAAGTCTGGCACATGGGATTGCAATATAAATTACTCAACCTTGGCCTACATACAAACATTGAAAGGCTTCTATGCTCATACCTACAAGACAGATATGCCCAAATACAAATAGGAAAGGTCTTGGGTCCCAAATTCTTATTACAAAGTGGAGTTCCCCAGGGAGGATGCCTATCCGCTCTCTTATATGCAATATACACCTCTGATATGCCACAACCAACGCCAAACAGTGAGCATGTAATCTACGCTGATGACAATACTCAAATAATCTCAGTTCCAAGTAATCAACTAACATGGCAGTCAGAAGCGTAAAGAGAGCGATTGAATCAATTAACACCTTCGAAAAAATGTGGAAGATAAAAACTAATTTACAAAAATTCAAAGTTATTCCACTAAC